>OU696585.1:2517870-2602644 GCA_916048095.2 Sacculina carcini
ACCAATATGTATGTCCCTCTAGTGTTTTCAACCTACGTACCATCCTTGGCTGTTCTGTGTGTGTATGTGTTTGTGTGTGTGTGTGTGTGCTTGTTATTCGTGTCACGCTCGCCAATATACGTTTATGTGTGTACGCGCAAACAATGAGTTTCGGTTCTTATTACGGTGTGATATGCTCAATTTTATGTTCTTCTTGTGCTCTCAGACTCTGTCCCTTCTCATGCGCTCTCAGACTCTGTCTCAATATGCTGTTTTTTCACTATGTGCTTGTGTGTGTGTGTGGGGCTGTGATTGGGCAGCGCAAACCAACTGCGGATAAATTAAGTTTTATGACACAGACACACACCCACACACACACAGATGTTGATAGATGTATGTATGTGTGTGTATGTTGACGATTTTGTTTTGACCATTTTGATTCATATACGGAGTGAAGGTTTGTCTCTTAGCTGTTTTATTCCAGTTTTAAACAAAAAAAACGTCCACTTTATGTGTCTATGTGTGTGTGTTTTTTATGTGTGTGTGTGTGTGTGTGTGTATATATGCTGCTTGTATTCCTGTTATGTCACAGTGTTTTTGTTTTTGTAGCTGTAATTATAAAGCCACCGTCGCTCCGTTCCCCCACATTCCTGCCCCATTTGAGGGGGAGGTGTCCTCTCTCAAGGAGATGTAATGTCATATGCAGCAGAGTAATTGAAAACAGCATCTTCCTATCTGTCTTCATCCAGTTGTTTATGTCTTCGTGTATGTGTGTGTGTATGTGTGTATTTGCATACTGATTGTGTTGGTGTGTTCCCCTGGGTGTGGTGTATCGTATACCTGCGTGTGTGTATGTGTGTGTGTATGTGTGCGTGTGTGTGGCTGTGAATTACACAATATTGGTCTTGTGCTGTCATCTGATGAGATGATTTTGGCTAGTGTATTGACTCCAATGAGATGTGTGTTTGGAGAATTTTGTCAAAAGCATACTTTTGCTATGTGTTTTTTGGCAGTGAATTTTTTACCACCTTTCCTTGATACACGGACTGGACATTTATATGGCTAGCAACGTTTTATATTTATATTTAACATATTGTTTGTTTTGTATATTATATCGTCGCAATATTCGTATGAATACCATACAATTTTCTTATGGCTATAATAGTGCTATGTGTTTTGGTAGAGTGCGTTTTTGAGACTGTATGTGTGTATGTGTGTGTGTGTGTGTGTGTGTAGACCTCAGTTGTTGGTTATTCATCGCATGGTGGAGTTTGTAGTGCGTGAGGGACCGATGTTTGAGGCGATTATTATGGGTAGAGAAGTGGAGAATCCTCTGTACAGGTCTGCTCCCTCGCTCTCTCTCTAACACACACACACATGCGTACTAACATATACACACATACATGAACACACGTGCACACACACACACACATGCACACGTACATATACAAACACACATGCACACACACATACATACATACACACATACTGAGACGCATATACACACTCACATGTACACACACACACACATACACACTGACATATACACACATGCGTACACATGCACACACACACTGACATATACACACATACGTACATATATGCACACACACACACTGACATACACACACACACACACACACACACACACACACACTGACAGAGACCGAACTTATGAGTATGGGTGAGTGTGTTTGTATGTTTGTTTGCGTGTGTGTGTGTGTTTGTATGTTTGTGTGTGTGTTTGTGTCAGGTTTTTGTTTGAGAACAAGTCGCCGGAGCATGTGTATTATCGGTGGAAATTGTTCAGCATTCTGCAGGCTGACTCGACCAACCGCTGGAGAACCGATTTGTTTCGCATGTTCAAAGGTGTGTGTGTGTGTATGGTGTCTATTTTGTGTGTGTGTGTTTGTGTGTGTGTGTGTGTGTGTGGTGTATATGTGCGTGTTAGTTTTGTGTGTGTGTGTGTGTGTGGTGTATATGTATGTGTGTGTGTGTTTGCGTCCAATTGTGTGCTTATGTGTGTGTGTGTGTTTGTGTATGTGTGTATCCAATTGTGTGTCTGTGTGTGTGTGTGTGGTGTATGTTTGTGTGTGTATGTGTGTGTGTGTTTATGTGTGTGTTTGTGCGTCCAATGGTGTGCTTGTGTGTGTCTGTGTGTGTGTGTCTTAGTGTGTGTGTTTGTGTGGTGTCTATGTGTGTCTTAATGTGTGTGTGTGTGTGTGTGTGTGTGTGCGTCTGTATGTGTGTTGTAATATGTCAAACCAATGCGTAATGTTGAAAATACAACGTGTTGCAGTATATAGCCAACGGAAATACGTTCAACTATGGATCTTGTTTGGATTTGTACATGCGTCTATGTACATATGTATGTATGAGTGTGTTCATTTTTTTCCAATTGCATTTATCGCACACCCATCAAGGTATACATTGAGACTTTTCAGTACAACATACACATATATACACACTCACACATACACACACACACATACACACACACATACACACACATGCTTGCATGCTCATATCTTTATCTATACAGCATGTATACATATATCATAACTCAAAAAGTTTGTGTTTACGTAATTTTCGAGCTATGTTTGTGACAGTGTGTTTTTATTTATTTCTATGTGCTCAGCTAGTTGTGGTAGAGGAAATGAGTTTACGCTCGGACTGTCCTCTCTCTCTCTCTCTTTCCCACTGAGTATCGAATTTGTGCTTCAACTCTCCCATATAGTTTCGGCCTCTACGATCGTCAAATTGTGCAATTTATTCCAATCGTCAATTCGCCCGAAGAGAAAACTGTATTTATTGATGTCTTTTATGTACCGGGATTTTCTGAGCTTCATGCCGTGCCTGCTTCCTTTATCCTGCTTTATCATTCCAATTTCCTACTGAGCTATGATTTCTATCATGTTCCTGAAAATATGAATTATATCACCTTGTGTGTATGTGTGTGTATGTGTATGCAGGCGGCTCTATTTGGCAGCCACCCAGTCTCAATCCCTACGCCAACCTGCGTAACGGTGGCGGTGGCGGCGGCAGATCCAGCAGCGGGAGACGGCAAAAAGTCGCCGAAGACCGGCGCAACAAACTGCTGTCTGACTCGTCAGTACTGCACTGTTTGTGGGCGTGGTTCCACTGTTTGTGGGCGTGGTTCCACTGTTTGTAGGCGGGCTTCCACTGTTTGTGGGCGTGGTTTCACTGTTTGTGGGTGTGGTTTCACTGTTAGTGGGCGTGGTTCCACTATTTTTGTGCGTGGTTTCACTGTTTGTGGGCGTGGATCTGCTGTTTGTGGGCGGGGCTCCACTGTTTGTGGGCGTGGTGTCACTGTTTATGGGCGTGGTTCCACTGTTTGTGGGCGTATATTCACTGTGGGCGTGGCTTCAGTATTTTTGTGCGTGGTTTCACTGTTTGTGGGCGTGGATCTGTTGTTTGTATGCGTGGTTGTGTTGTTTGTGGGCGTGGTTTTGCTGTTTGTGGGCGTGGTTTTGCTGTTTGTGGGCGTGGTTTTGCTGTTTGTGGGCGTGGCTTCACTATTTGTGGGCGTGGCTGTACTGTTTGTGGGCGTGGTTATGTTGTTTGTATGCGTGGTTGCATTGTTCATAGGCGTGGCTGTGCTTACTATGTGCGCTGCTCTAATAATTGTGAATGTGTTATTTGTGTACGTGACTGGACTAGTTTTACGTGTGCCTGTGTTGACCTGGTGTGGGCGTGGCTTCACTGTCTGTGGGCGTGGCTTCAGTTGTTGTGGGCGTGGCTTCAGTTGTTGTGGGTGTGGTTTCAGTTGTTGTGTGACGTATTTACTCACACTTGAGCATTCAAAACCTACAAATACAAACATAATTCAGCTTGATACGGCGATGCTACATTTTTTATATTTGCTAATCGAGGTATGTCGTGAGAGTCACACACGAGGTGAACACAGCATTATGTGTCTGTGTGTGTGTGTGTGTGTGTGTGTGTGTGTATGTCAGTCAGCGCAGTCGCTTTGAGAGCCAGTTACGTCATATAACGGTGGAGCGGGACAGTGTACGAGACGTGATGCTCTGGTGTCTCGAGCATGCCGACAGCTCGGCCGAAATAACCGACTGTATCGCCGAGTCACTGGCAAACGCCAACACACAACTGCCCACCAAGGTCACACACACACCTAACCTCCACACACACACATACACACACACACACGTCAACCAATTTCAATCGCCCATAATTGCCATTCATTCACACACTTTCAAAGACACACACTTGTATTGAAAACCATTGGGATCATTTACCGTACAAGGTACAATCCACCTCAGTAATATCTGGTATCATTATGTTTCTCTTGATTATACTCAATGCTATTCTGTCTTGTGTATGTGTGTGTGTGTGTGTGTGTGTGTGTGTGTGTGTTTGTGTATACAGATAGCGCGCCTGTACCTGTTGTGTGACCTGCTTCACAACAGTACAGCTCGAGTAGTCAGCGCGTCCAACTATCGCACCTGGTATGGTTTTGTGCCCGGCACTCTCGCTTTCTTCAACCCCTCTCCCTCTCCTCGCGAACACTTGCTTATTCTGTCTTTGTTTCTGCTTATATTTGGTCTTTTTTGTTTGCTTTCTCTGAGTGTGTTTGTTTTTTTTCAGACAAACAAATATATTTACAAACGTGTACACATATTAACAACACTACAATGCAATGGAGGCGGCGTTGCCACGAATGACGGCCAGGCTTATTCGCTGCCGAAGCCAGGCCGTCTCTCGCGGTTCCCCTGAACGCTCACTTATTCTTCCGCCCAGGAGTTTGACGAAGTCGTGTGTGTGTGTGTATATGTGTATATATTTGTGTGTGTGTGTGTGTGTCTGTTGCGCCAGTATTCAGTCGAAGCTGTCAGTGATATTTGAACAGCTGCGCGACTATCACGCCGCCATAACGTCGCGTCTGCGTGCCGAGGCGTTCAAACAGCGCGTGCTGCTTGTGTGGCGCGCCTGGCGTGACAGCAACGTCTACGCACAACACTTTCTCACTCAACTGCACGACACCTTTGTGGACGCCGGCTCACAGGTATGTGTGTTTGTGTGTGTGTGTGTGTGTGTGTGTGTGTTCAGTAATTTGTCTCCGTGTATGAGTGTGTGTTCAGTGGTTTATGTGTGCGTGTGTGTTCAGTGGTTTATGTGTGCGTGTGTGTTCAGTGGTTTATGTGTGTGTGTGTGTGTGTGTGTGTGTGTGTGTGTGTGTGTGTGTTCAGTGGTTTATGTGTGTGTGTGTGTTCTGTAGTTTGTTTGTGCGTGTGTGCTTGTGTATTCAGCTGTTTGTGCATATATGTGTGTATGTGTTCAGTGGTTTATGTGTGTGTGTGTGTTCAGTGGTTTATGTGTGTGTGTGTGTGTGTGTTCTGTAGTTTGCTTGTGCGTGTGTGCTTCTGTATATGTATGAGCATTATGTGTGTGTGTGTTTGTTCAGCTGTTTGTGCATATATATGTATGTGTGTGTGTGTTTATAAGACGGAAGGAACGGGCGACTCGGTCGCTGCCGACATCTCAGCCGACGCGTCCGTCAGCGGCCGTCTTCCGGCATCCGTCGCCGTCGATGAGAACACAGCCGCCGTCGCCGCTGCTGCCATGGACGATGATGACGTCGACGGAACGCCGTTGAGCGATTCGGACGATGTGGACGGAGTGCCGCTGGACGGAGCGGCACTTCTCAAGGTCATGCAGTCGACGTCGCAGCAACACTCGTCCGGCCAACCCACTGCCGCGCCGGCGGACGATGAAGACGATGATGTCGACGGCGTGCCGTGTGAGTACAAGATCCTGGACGTAGTACAAGAGTCTGGGCGTAGTACAAGATCCTGGACGTAGTACAAGAGTCTGGGCGTAGTACAAGATCCTGGACGTAGTACAAGATCCTGGACATAGTACAAGATCCTGGACGTAGTACAAGATCCTGGACGTAGTACAAGATCCTGGACGTAGTACACGATCCTGGACGTAGTACAAGAGTCTGGGCGTAGTACAAGATCCTGGACGTAGTAGAAGATCCTTGGCGTAGTACATGATCCTGGACTTAGCACAAGATCCTGGACGTAGTACATGATCCTGGACTTAGCACAAGATCTTGGACGTAGTACATGATCCTGGACTTAGCACAAGATCTTGGACGTAGTACATGATCCTGGACTTAGCACAAGATCTTGGACGTAGCACAAGATCCTGGACGTAGTACAAGATGCTAGACATTATGGGGATGTTGCTGACGAGAAAAAAAACAGTACAAATTGTCAACGTATAATTATAGATATAAATGATACACACATATATATATAAATCACACCATACGACACCACATTCACTATCTCTCACCCAAACACACACACACAAACACACACACACACACACACAAACGTGTGCCCATGCAATTACAGGGGAGTACACATACCTCCCGACAAATTGGCGGGCTGAATGTTTATGCAATGATACTACACGATAACTCTGATGCGTTCAGTTCATTGGAGGCATATTGTCATCATTATATCGGGAATCATTAACGGCAAGATATCTGGAAAAACTGATCAAGTAATGAGTTATGACATTAACATTGCAATTTCATTCCTGTTTGTATATTATCTTAACGGGTTGCATATTTGCAACACAGCTTCAGGTTTGTGTCTTGTGCTTGAATGTATCTTTCTGCCTATCAGCTATTTCCCATACTTTTGAAATGCTCTTATCAATCCATATGTGTTTGTGTTGGGGTGGGGGTGTGCGCTCAGTGGATGAAGCTGAATCTGGAGTGGCCGCATCCAGTAACATCGCCGCATCCGTCAGCGAAGGCGCCGGCGTCAGTGGTAATCTGACGGCAACGGCGTCGTCCGGTTTTGTGCCGTCGCGCTGGGAGACTGTCGATCCTGACGACGTGGCGGCCGGCGTGGTCACCACGTCCAAGTGGGACCAGCTGGCCGCCACAGCCGCCGCTGACGCTGCCACGACGTCCGTCGACGCGTCTGACGTACGGCAAGCTGCGGCGACGGCCGGCCGCAAGACTGAGGCAAGTACAGTACAGTTGATGTGAACGTTTTTTCAGGCTGTACGCTCGAAGAACTTGAAGCATTTAACGCGACAAATGACCCAGTATAGACTGAAATTGTTATTAATAATATTATTATTAATTACACGAAAATACGGTGCCATAGGAAGAGTGCAAGCACTATTTGTTTATACGATTTGAATTGCTTATATGTAGGAGTAAATATAAGTGAGAATTTAGTGTGAAATAAAAGTAGATTTTGTTTTATTTAGTTAATATATGTATAATGTATTTAATTTATTACACAATGATATATATTTATATAATTTATCTAGTTAGTATGTTTTATTTTATTTAGTTGAATTCAGTAAGTAGAAATGCCAAATCTTATTATATTTCAATAGATGTAGTTGTTAAATTCGCCATGACATATATGTTTTTATCATTATTCATATATATTATTATAAAGAAATTTAACATGTATTAAATCCTAATCTATTGCCAATTTAATGTATATTCATAAATAATAAATATATCTAGTATATAGTAATGAAATGTTCAGTAAAATGAAAGCTTCACTAATATTCTCGTTAGCAAATATATAAAGGAATGGACTGTGTGTATCGCACACTGAGAACTCGCATAATTGAGAACTCAAGACAAACTGACACTTCAAAACGCCAACACACACACACACACACACACACACACACACACACACACATACAAGTGACGTCACTGTACCAAACAGCCAATCAGCGATGAGCAAATCAAAAGCGCACCGCCGCAAGCCAAAACCAAGCCACCAAGTACATGCACGACACACACACACACACACACACACACACACACAGACACATTCTCTCACACACACACACACTCACATAACACACATACACACTGATACAAGCCTGTCCTAACACATACACAGAGGCACACACACAGACAGACATAAACTCAAACTCAAATATGCACACAACCGTTCATAATTCGTGATATTGCGAAAAGTCGCAGCAGTTATTATTCCTATATATCTATTTCATCGTTTTTATTATATTTCTCTCTCTCTCTGTGTGTGTGTGTGTGTGTGTTTGAGAAAGTGAAAGATCATTTTAATTCAGTGGTATCCAACCTTGTTCAGTGTTCGCACCTTTTCAAATCAGAGAAAAGGGAAAATCTTCATTAGAAAAACAGATTTAGATGTATCGCTTTGCGCGCACCGTTTATGAGGGTTGTTCAAGACGTTGTTCCCGGGAAATACTATATAGCATAGGTAAAAGGCATATAAATATAATAATAATCTATCAATATAATTTTTTTCTATAAATATATATTTTTTAATAAATATACTTAGTTTTCACAGGAATTCGTGCACTCCTTGGGAACTACGTTAAGAACCTCTGTTCTAAATGCTCATGTTTCCATAGGAGCGCATTTTACTTGGTTTAAATTCATTTTTAACACCTTCTACACATACACACACATACATATGGTGATGTTGTAGGATGGTGGTGATCTAGCGCTGCCTGTTGGTCACGATCAAACGGCTGCTGATGCTGAAGATGACGAAGACGACGTGGACGGCGTTCCTCTGGACGACTGCGTCTCTGAAGATATCACCTCATCCAGCGTCAATCCTGCCACCAGAAGTCTACACAATGCCGCACCACGCTCTCCCAACACGTCAGTGTGTGTGTGTGTGTGTGTGTCAGTTTGTGAGTGTGTGTCGGCTTGTGTGTGTGTGTGTGTGTGTGTGTGTGTCAGTTTGTGAGTGTGTGTCGGCTTGTGTGTGTGTGTGAGTGTGTCCCACTTTGTGTGTTAGTGTGTGTGTGTGTGTGTCAGTGTGTCGGTTTGTGTGTGTGTCAGTGTGTCGGTTTGTGTGTGTGTGTGTCTGTGTGTGTGTTTAATTACATATTCAAGTTCGTATATATATATATATATATATATATATTGCCGAAACAAACACACATAAGCACATTTCAAATATATTAGCTTGACAACAGATTGGACATGTCTGACGAGATATATCTCCTATTCAGGCATGAACATTAATGATGTGTTGGCTTTGAATACCCGTGGCTATGCATACATTTGTGTGTGTGTGTGTGTGTGTGTTAGTGTCAGTGTGGGCTCGGAGGAGCGTCGTAGCAGGTTGCGCGAGGTTGAAGTCAAGGTGGTGGCCTACCAGGACGATCTGGAGTCTGGCGCCCGGCCGGTCAAGTCTGGCTACACGCTCGGCGAACAAGTCGACCACTATCGCAACAAACTGATGAAAAAGGTACTGTCTTTTGGCTGGGTGTGCGCGCACATATTTGACACCATCATGTGGGGAATTGTGTTGTCTACAAGAAGGGCTCAATTTCAAGTCGGAAAAATGATTGCATAAAAAGTTATAGCGGTGTAAAGACAAAATGAGCCTTGAAATATGCGACAAATTTTGGTGAATATTCTACCATCTACTCCTCATGAACCAGCAATGGTACAGCTATACAAATTACACCACTGTGTAGAGAATTTTGTGTTATACAAGATAGACCATAATTCATACCTAAAACTTTTACATAAAACATGTAAAAATGATAAAATTCCAATTTACATTGAAAATTGTCCTCGACCGATAAGCTCCCGAGTAGCTCAGTGGCTTGGGCACTGAACTCTCGTGTGTCAGAGGTCCGCGGCTCGAATCCTGGCCCGGTTTCGTTCATTAACACCTCCGCTTGAGTCTACCGGGAGTTACCCAGCTGTAGATGGGCGCACAATGGGGCGCGTCGTATATGACCTATCAATACAGACACATAAATATAATGCAGTTTGTGTGTGCTCAAATGTTTAATATATTCAATTTTATATAATTCTTGTATGCTAATGTGTGCTTTAATTTTACACACAAAGACACACACACACACACACACGATGAAACATGTGTCTTTGATGATATATGGTTGTGTTTGCTTGATGTTTGAAAGTATGTGTGGGAATTATACCAGCTGGCATTCAGTTTTGCCACGGATCTGGGTTTGTGGTGGGGTATGAAGGGGGGAGGGGTAAGGGGGGTTCAGTATTTTTTCTCTCCACACTCACTCTTTCTTTCTCTATTTTTGTCACAACATCGGTGAAATATGTTCTCGTATTGTCAGCTGCAGTGTCAGGTGTAATTCGTCTCCATTTCCGTGCTAACTCTGCAATGTCTAATGTAAATTATTTATTGTTGTTTGAATTTTCATATCGGTGAAATCTAAGTCATTGTGGTTTTTTGAGCTCATTTTACGCTCGCTTCATGAATCACTTATCAGAATGTTCTCGAATTATTGTAGGTTTTTGACGTTTTCAATGTTTGTGCGCGCTTTCAATGTTTGTGTGTGTGTGTGTGTGAGTGTCGTACGAAAGATATGTGATTTTTTTCGCTGGGTTATATATCAGGGCATTAATTTGTTTTTTTCACTCCTCATCGGGCAAAATTTCACAGCATATATTGTTGTATTATATCAATATATATAAGTATACATGTATTTAAAGACGTTTTATTCAGATTTGTGATATTGAATTAAAAAATTTAAGCTTATACTAATTTATTACATTAATCAGATTAACTTTTAAATTTTCCTAGTTATTAAATGCCACATAATACAATAATTGTATACTTTATATCATTTTGTTATATTGAACATTCATTTATATATTACCATTTTATACATCATAAATTATATGACAGAATTGGCATTGTTCTGCATGTAATTGAGACATGTATGTGCGAATTCAACCTGGCTCAATACCCAGCGGCCAGATTTTGAGTTGATGACGTTTGTATGTGACGCTAATTGACGGTCGTGTAGTTTCGTCCATTAGACTGTTTGTGTTGACGTGTGTTGTGTGTTGGCTGCTTCAACTGGTCAATTAGCCTCGTGCTGTTTGTGGTCTTTGTTCTCTAGTGGTTGTATGTAAGATGAATATGTGCTGAGGCTATTGAGTCGTACCATTCGTGCGCTTTTGTCGCTACAAATGTATGTATGTGTGTGTGTGTGTGTGTGTGCATGTCACTTGTGCTATTAAGACCCATTGCCAGTGAGGGCGGATGAGGTTGTTTGGCTTTTAATGGCTGAGTGTTCTGAGGCTGCAACGCATATCAATTAATTTTGCAACATGCCCGAGTTTGAAGTGTGATTTTCTAGTGTCGAGTCGTGTGTTTTTCATCTTCCTATTATGGTACACTTTTTAGCATGTACTTTTACCTAATTTAGAATTTATTTTTATTAATTTTTACTGAATATTAGTTATTTTTAGTGATTTTTAGTAATTCTTACTGTTTCTTTTGTAATATTTTCTAAGTTTAGTAAATTGTACTAATTTTTAGTATATCTGACTGATTTTTAGTAATTGTTACTAATTTTTATTAATTTTAATTATACTGTCATTTTTACTGATTTTTAGTTATTTTTACTTGTTTTAGTAATTTTTACAGTATGCGGCTATATGGCAGGGGTTCTTAAACTTTTAATGATTTCTTACCTCCAATGGATTGTCGAATATGGTCCCATACCTCCAACTTTCTTAACTGTTCAAATAATTATCACCAATCCTATTATTTGCCAGTATGTCTTCCATATCCACGAGTATTTCAATCACTTCAATTTTCTGCACTTTATATACGGATTACTAGGTAAAATATGACCATTGATAATTCTGTTATTTTTGTAATGAAAGCAAATGTAACAGTTTTAGTTCTGTTTTGTTATATGTAATAAGTGCACACACACTCAACTGGCACAGCGCAGTATATTCTCTCCACTGCCCTCGCGCTGGTCTTGATATATTTTCGGTGTCACATGACCTGATTGTGTCACGTGACACCGCACGCAGAACAATGTAATAGTATATATACATACACGTGGCATTCGGTCATACACACAAGTTGAAGTGTGCACACACATGCTCACGGCTTACTGGCACACAGACATACACAGCCACTAAATACATACATACAATGCGCGACAGACAAACATACATGCACTACATGCACATAACACTACATTATACCAAATCGACCTTTGGATACCTCCCGCTTGAGGAGCTATCTTACAGTCTCAATGGACTGAAAAATGTCCAGTTACTACAGTCTATAGATTTCCTCACGTATGCACACACAAGATTGAAGTATATTGCTGTTTCACAACTTGCAATAATCTTCCGCTTCAACTCGATACTCCTCTCGCTATCCTCTGATCTTCGCTGCAAAGTTGCACTTCAGTAATGTTAGCAATGTTGGTTGGTGAAGTTTCGGAGCTACCGGACTCCATCGTCAGACTCGGTCAATTAAATGCCACAGAATGGATTTCAATCAGATCTTATACATATATAGTGTCGCCACAATTGAGGTACAAACTCTCAGGCTCATTACCTCGCTATACCAACATCCAGCTACAACTCAATTTATTCAACTAGGACCACGTAGTGACAACTTCATACCAGCCTGTGTGTGTGTGTGTGTGTGTGTGTGTGGTCTTGTGTGTGTGTGTGTGCCGGTGGGTGGTTGGTTAGGTTGAGCGTCACTTGATGGAGAGTAGGTTGGCGGGAGGTGGTAGCGGTCGTCGTAGACGGGACCGCTCGGCCAGAAGTTCGGCCTCCTCGGACGGGGATGTCGGCGACCAGGACTCGGACCGTTCGTCTCGACATCGCTCCTCTTACTCGTCGTCGACGGTGGGAGGGGGCGGCGGGGGCTCCTCCAGAAGGTCTCGATCACCATCGCCGGTGTCCGACCGGTCCAAAAGGTGGGTGTTGGCTTCACTCAGCTGGGTTGTCGCACACTCGGCTTTCAGCCAAATCCATGCGTCTAGTCCCAAGTGTTTGTGTGCTACGTTAGTGACCGAGGTGTTTTTTATTGTGTACGTAATTATTATTAATAATATTATTGTTATTAGTTACAGGCAAAGCCAGTAGCATAAGAAGAGTGCAAGTACTATTACCACCCTGCGGTGGTCCCATGTACCGAAGGCGCCCAAAAAGATGTAGAGAGAATGTGAGAAATACGAGTTTAGTTAGGAAAATGAGTGTCTATGAAGAAAGATACCAAAATCATTCGAGAATACTTAATCGAAAGTCTAAATAAAAATAGGCTAATTCAACAATGTAGGTCATTATTTGAGGAATTCGACCATTGCTTCTGTCAGATCAGACTTTATCAGACCTTCCAGAAAGGCCGTTGGTATCTTTGCACTGCCTACGAATTGGAGAAAATGAGTTGATGCTGTCATAATGACTCATTTTATTCGACCATAATGACACTCACATGGGTGATGGGATTATGGGTTATGGTTGGGACGGGGTGTCAGATCTCGCCGCAGATCCAGGTCATCGTCCCCTTCTTCACGTCGCCGTCGAAGATCGAGATCACCTCCTTCGTCAGCGTACAACAGTGGCAGCTCGAGGAGGTCGCGATCCCCGCCCTCTTATCGCAGATCTAGATCCCCGCGCTCTCGATCCAGATCTCCCGGCGATCGCAAACATTCGCGAAGCAGGAAGTCTAAGCGTTGATGTCCGCCTGTGTTGTGTTGTGCCTATGTGTGGCTTGTTTTTACGTCGGGCTGTGGATTCTGTCTGCTCGCTTTGATATTGGCTCACTTACACTCACACAGACACACCGACACACAGACACACCGACACTCACACACACACACACACCGACACTCACACACACACACACACACACACACACAGACAGCCAGATAGATAGACACACAGACACAGACAGACAGATATATAGATACACAGATAGACACATAGACATAAACAGATAGATAGACAGACGGACAGATAGACACACATGCATACACACACGCACATATATATATATATATATATATATATATATATATATATATATATATATACACAGAGATAGACACACCCAGACAGACAGATATATAGACAGATAGATAGACACACAGACGCAGGCAGACAGACAGACAGATATATTGATACACAGATAAACACAGACACATACACACACACACAGAAAGACAGACAGACACACACACGCACTCACACACACACCGACATTCACACACACACACACACACACACGGACAGACAGATAGATATACACATAGACATATAAACATATATACAGACAGACACACAGATAGACCGACAGACAGACAGACAGATACACACATACACACACAGAGACAAACAGGCAGACAGATACACACACACAAACAGAGAGACAAACACACAGACAGACACACACGCACTCACACACAGACAGACAGACACGCATAGACAAGTGGGACTTTTTGTGTGAGTCATTCCATTTGTCCATATGGAGTGCGGCGGTTGCTTGGTTTGATGTACACTTGCGTGGACTCGAATTGTCTCCGAGTGCAACCAGTCAAGTGCATTACACACACACACACACACACACACACACACACTCGTGTCGCCAGTCTGTGGGCCAGTATGTATATGTGTGTCTGTGTGTGTGTGTGTGTGTGTGTAAATGCATGCTTCTGTTGTACAATATACTGTTCCTTTGTGCTTCTGTGTTTGTACGCTGATTCTAGTTGTGAGGTTTTCTCATTGTTGGTCGGGTTTTTTCTCCATTTCGTGCCGACAATATTGCAAAGATCTTACACGACTATTGAGAAATTGAGGAAGACGCCAACATTAATTGAAATATTTTGGGCGCGTGTTTCTACAAGGCTCATATTCGACCGCTAAAATGAATGCATTCTTTCATTCGGATATTTAATCAGATGTTTATTGACAAGCTTACTTTTCGAGGGGATCTTATATATATTTCCTTCAATACTACTTGATTTTTGTTGTAATTGCTTTTTTATAATGTTTTTTCATATCTTTTCACTGTCCGTCGCTAATGCGGTAACTTTACACATATACATGACTTGAAATTATAGTTTATGCACCATTTTTTGTTCTTATGTTGACGCTAATGAGACCATTGTAGTTTTGCAATCTACGCAAGTGTTCATTAGGGACTTGTGGTCGTTGTGTCAATGTGTTGTATGTATGTATGTATGTATCATAGTATGTGTGTGTGTGTGTGTGTGTGTGTGTAAGGTGTGAGCCAAATTGGTCAACTTTGACTGTGCTCTTTTCCCTGACGCAAACTGAAGAAGTTGCCTCATATTTGCAACGCGTACTTGTATGTGTTTGTATGTTTGTTTGTTTGCGTGAGTATGCATGTTAAGCAAGGTTTGACTACAGAAAGTTTATGAGCCTTAGGTATGTCATCCTATGTCATCTACTGAATGACTGAAGTTTTTTCTAATTAAATATCAAAATTATATAGTTAACTTGTCGATGTCAGTGGTCCGTATTTTTCCCCTGATTCCACATTTTTCGTTTTTCAAAAAGGTGCTGAAACATTCAACAGATTCAGTTGCTCCACCAAATTGAATGTTTGGAAGTCAACAAAGAGACGAAAAGAGACCAATTCGGAATCATTTTTGGTTGTGTACTTGGTCATTCTTGGGGCGAATATCGAATTTCAGTTCAGTTAGGCGCGAAGTGAGGCTTCGTTTTTTAGGTTGACCATTTTCCGAATTTCTTAAAAGAGGCAAATGTTGTTTGTGCGCGAAAATTTTACATTTTCATTGAAAAATTACATGCTTAATTAAAATGTTTTAGGCACAGACCAAACCATTATACACTCGCGGGAGTAAAATATCAAATTCAACTACTTGAACTATATGTAAACCCCGGGCATTTGATTCTGTAGCCGTTTCTGTGCCAATATTCTGGCGTTTCTTTTCAAAGCCAATAATCAATATGTAACAGAATACACGCTTTTGAGTCTGGCGCATCGAAAGGCTGGTCGATCGCTCAAAGGCACGCGTTGGCACGGGAGTTTTAGCTGCGTTGCAATCGATCAATGATTTGTTCGAGTGGCAGCCGATTTGTGACGAATTCCAGTGTGGCAGTGCTACCCGATCTAAAACGTCATTGTTTGGTCATTGTGTCGGTATGGTGAGCTGAAATGGCCTCAAGTGACAGCTGCTACACGGGAAGAAGTCGAAGCTTATGAACACACAGGTGTGCCCCATGCAGCTCGCTACCACCGCAGAACCGACCCTCTCCACGCTATGGCGCCACAATGACGAAATACGTATCAGAGAAGGCCACTTCCCGAATGCATGACACAACACATGACTGATTTCTGGTACCACCATTTACTGTTGGGTGTACAGGGGCTGTTGGATTATAGAATTCACCCAAAAAAATTATCCGCCGCCCGGTTTCGAACTGTTGAGTGTCCAGGTCAGAGGCGGGTCACATCCCACCCGCTAATACCCGCAAATGGTCACGGGCGTATATCCTGGGGGTATATATACCCCCGAAAAATTGCCTGTGGAAGATGAATATGCAATTATACCCCCGAGAATTATGTTGAGCTCAGATCATACATATGTATGCATACATGACTATATTGTCAACAAAATCCGTGTAGGAAAGATTGATATGCAAGTGTGTTATATGCAATATATATTTTTATTGAAGTATGTGTGTTGTAATTGAATAGGCCTAAAATGGATTATGGTCCATGTAATTGTCCAACTGAGTCACACTTGAACATTTGCATGATGTCTGTCACCCCCCCCCCCGAACCTCGACACAAATCTACGCTCTTGCACATAGTCAATATTCAAAACTTCCAAATTCTTCAATAAATTCTTCCAAATACTTCAAACTTCCTGAATCCACCACAAAACCTTGTTCAATCAGGCGTGTAGCTTCCACCCATGATTATCATAAATCATATTCCCATGAGAAATTCAACACAAAATTGAACTGAAATATTTGTATTGCAGTTGAAAAAATAAGCAACTGATTTATGAAGGAAATTAATAGTAAAGTTGAGCCTGAAAGAACTCGGATAAGCAACGAAAAATGCAAAACAAAATGAATTATTAGATGACATAATCAAAAATGAATTATTTGCGCCTAAATAGACATTGATCATGAGATGTCACTGTCAACTCGAGGATCTTATAAATCATCACACAAGAGGTATACGATGTGATGAATGAAAGCAGAATATTTCTGCCCAGTGGTGACTTAAAGAAACTTGTCTTGCAAGCCCGAATAGTCTTCATCATGGTGCCTTTGTCTTTGTCATTGCCGAAATTTGGTCTTGAGATAGGTTTGTCCTGATTCTCATCTTCCATGTAGGTTTTCAGTTGTCTGGAATTGGCATGATTTTCTGGTTCTGCCTGATAAACCCGCTTTGATGCAGCTTGGCTTGTTATTTTGCTCTCATGACCTTCCTCCTGTCTCTGACGTTCGGTAGCTGAATTATCTACATATTTGTTCCTAGTTTTCATGCCTTTCTTTTGTGCTTTCAGTGTTGATATTTTTGTTGTCTGATCTTGCTTGTTGTCAATGAGTTTACACGATCACTCTTAGACACTGATCTGCTTTCGTACTATCTGCTCCGGAAGAAGAGCCTCCATGTGGTTTTTTGCTTGCAGGAGATGGTAACCTGCTGTAACTACTGTCACAATGTCTCCTCTTTCTGGGAGAGCTGCTAGAGGGATGTTCCATTGAATCTTCCATTGCAGACCTTGTTATTCCCCGATCGTCTTGTGCTTGGCTGGTGGAAGAAACCAGTGAAGTTGATGATACAGCCCGTGATTTCTTATTTGGTGATGCTGAACTTTTTCTTCATATCACATGTCAACTTCTCTTTCCTTGAGTTGTTGCTGGAAGCAGGAGGTTGTACAGCGTTGTCTGGAAGTTTAATCCCAGACATGTTTTCTGCGATATGTCGTCAGCTTCTACGTCTCCAAGCTGCTTGCCTAATATTCACAGGTATAGCTGGTATCGCTTGATATAGCTGCTCAGACGTGAGAACGTTGGAAAGTACTTATTGCATGCAACGGCAATTGTAGTAAAAACATGAAAGACGTTCGTATTTTGTGCGGACGCTCCCGTGTAAAATAACAAATCCGCGTTATTTCTTATGAATTGTTTGTTAATATATGTACACTACACGATGTATATTAGGTTGGTGAAAAGAGACGTTGTGTTTAGTAGTTTATTCTGACGTTTACACTGAGACATGGTTGGAAATGGCTACATGTACACGTATACACAAACATTGACACATCACGTACATGCATATTTGCTGCAAGGTTTTATTGAGTTGACTTCAGTTTGTCTCCACAAAGAAAGCGTAGTTTATACATGCCACCCCGCCGTACACAGAAACAATTCAAAAATTGGATTACAGCGACAGTCGTTTGGAAATACTCCAATTTGAGTATTACGAGTCAGTTAGACAGTAGCGCATGAAGTCAATCACCTTGTTGAGTGCAAGGTCACTCGTTCTTTTTAGTCCGCTTCCTTCGGTCCCAGCCGAAAACGTCATCGAAGGCGCGTTTTCCGACCGTGGCGAAGTCATAGGGACCCACTGCTATCCCGTCAGCATAGCCGCTGACATCCAGGTCTCGGTCCACGCCGTCCTGTCCTGATGTGATTTGGGCGTCGGCCTCACCGTCTCCGTAAACCTGCTGTTGTCCAGCCCACTGCAGGAGGCCGTTCCTTGCCTCATCGTCTGCCGTGACCGCCGGACGCGGATTGGCAGACTCGAGCAGATGCTGGTAGATACGCCGGAGTTGAGCTGAGTTCAGTGGCGGTCGAGGCAAGAAACGCAAGTTGGATGTTCTCAAGTTGGATATTCTAGGTATCAGGTCGGACTCCTCGCTGTCGGTGTCCACGCCGTGGAGGTTCTCCATTTGTTCCTCGACGCGCTTATTGTAGATGGGATAGCGGTATCTGTGCAATAATTGAAGATGGATTGTCTTATTAGCATGGGTAGTATAGTGGTTTGTGCAGAAATTCCACGTTCGAATTCGTGAGATTAATTAAATAGAATAAACTGAACAATTCTTGTTAAATTATATAGATTGAGTGTGGATTTTTACATATGTTGTTTCTGCGACAGTGAATATTTTTTATGCATGAAAGTGACGGAATTTAATAGTGAATGACTCGTCAGTGAATTTTTAATATGTGAATTTTATACCAAAATGTTCCAAATGTATTCAAAGTTTAAACGTATTGTTATATTTGGTTGAATTAAATTTGTAAATACTGTTCTACACTAATGCGTGCTCTAAATTTTCGAATATCAATAGTGTAACATAATCAGGTCTAGACGTAAGATAAAATCGGAATAACAGCTGTATGTGTGAAGGCTTGTGCGAGTTGAAAACCACTGGATTTTCAATCGGTTCAACTGATGTGCCCTGGGGCGATGGTTTGTGTGTTCGCGTGGTGAACATTCCAGTTGGTTATATGTCGCGACGGGTTGTGTCCTGTCATTTCTGGTTTGACTTGTCATTTCTGGTTTGACTTTGGTTCTTTGTTCTGGTTTTTTTCTCGTGGTAGTTTTGAGTACATGTTGCCTGCTTGAAAAGGTCAGTGAACTGTACGCGTTTGCTCCTTTTTTGCCATGGATTTTATTAATTTTAGCTAGCTTGTGTGGATTGGAAGTAATGTTTTAATAATCGTTTCATTTTCAAGCGTTAGCGTCAATATTTTCTCAGTTCTATTTCGTTAATTCTCAATTGTCAATTATAAACTAATGATTTTCTTATTAGTCTCATTATTAATTACAGGCAAATCAAGTAGCATGGGATAAGTGCAAGCACTATTACCACCCTGCGGTGGTCCCATGTATCTGAAACGCCCAAAAGCTACAGGTAGTTTGAGAAAAATGAGCTTAGTTAGTGTGTGAACCCAAGCACAAACCAAGAGACACCCGAAAACTCCACCAGAAAACCGGAATTGTATTTTTTGTCTTTTGCTTTAATTGTACATCCTTTTGCGTTGTGCAAGTTTTTATTTTGAAGTGCTTGGTCAAAATGTCTCGTAATGCAAGCGTGTCGGTTTGTGAGTCAAAAAATGTGTGCACTCCTTAATCTACAAGCTATAGAAGCTGTCATCAACCAAATTCTACTTATTATAAAAAATAGAACTTGAAATAAAGTTTAGCGATTTTCGTCGTACCTCCTGAACGACGGAGAAGATCCGCCGTAAGGTGCGGGGTCACGACCTGACCTGCGCGGGTCACCGCTAAATTGAAGGCAAGACATCAACGCCACCGATACGAACACAGCGATAATTCTCAGCCACGTACTCATCTATGAGAAAATTAATCCATGAGAAAATTATCCATGAGAAAATTAATGTACTAATGCATGGATTGTCGATGTAACGTATTTTCTCATGCATAAGAGACCCATTCAATATTTAGGCAAAAACTCCGGAAAGAAGTTTAGTAATGAATATCTTCAAATGATATGTCTATGTCTTTTTAATGAGTCTTCAAATGATATGTCTATGTCTTTTTAATGAGTCTTCAAATGATATGTCTATGTCTTTTTAATGAGTCTTCAAATGATATCTGAGGAAATTTTACGTAACATATATCATTACATACTGATGCAAAAGACTTACTCCCATGTATAAGATACCGCCTATTTTTTAAATACAAATTAACACCAGAATTGTCTCTTATACACGAGAAAATGCGATACATAATGCGAGTGTTATGTCTGTATATATGTGTGCGTGTGTGTATACATTTTCATTGCGCACATGCCGAGTATGGACTAGCTAACTCATTATAGTCGATACCTTTGGTGAAGTGGAATTCAGATGTTTTCTGTGGTTAGTGCGCCGACTATGGGGCTTTGGCGTGACAATCTAGTCTGGAGCATAACTGTGATGAACATACAAAACCGATGTATGACTTACAGACATGTTTGCGATGACATGACTACCTCACGCGCGTCTACAAGACCTCACACCTCATCCGATCCTCAAACACGGAGCTAAGGATATTAATCTCACGGACCATACGCCTACGCTTCAGTCCCGGCTGTCTTCATCTTTCCTAACTTATCTAGCCTAACTAACCAGAGAGTTAGGACTGAAGCGTAGGCGTGCTATCCCCTGGTTCCCTATAATCCAATTGTGTATAGGAATAGACAATAGAAGATGGCGTCGGACTAATCTGGAAAGACTGCCTGGATAGGATTGGCGTGGTGTTCTCGTGGGACGCGATCAATCACACGATGACACGACACTGGTTCGTTGCACTTGCATAAGAGTGTATGGTGTTCAGAAGTATATGCGGCCAGTGTGTATGTGTGTGTGTGTGTGTGTGTGTGGGTGAGTATGTTTTCCGATAGACAAGGTACCACACTCATATGTTTGTCTTGAAAAGATCCAATTATCTTACAATATTTGTGATGACAATGCATGATGTTTTTGACGATGTTTATATGATATAAACATGTTATATAAGCAATTTAGGGTTTAACACGGGGTAGTGGTATAATATCCAATTAATGGATAAGAAGGAATTCAATGGGATGGCTGAATGGAATGAAAGGATACAAAACAGGGCGAGCATCAGTGACTTATAGCTTAGGAAGGGATCTAGGAAGTGACAGTTCAACTAGCAATCAATCAATCAATATATCAACATAGCTACTAGTGTTCAATTATTTCAGCAAACACAGCTCTATAGTGTAGTTCTCCGTACATTGAGGG
The DNA here is from genome assembly GCA_916048095.2 of Sacculina carcini. Lineage (NCBI taxonomy): Eukaryota > Metazoa > Arthropoda > Thecostraca > Sacculinidae > Sacculina > Sacculina carcini. The sequence goes on from OU696585.1 coordinate 2,539,433, forward strand.
CGATATTATACAAATGATTTAATGTGTAAGGTTGAGGAGATATGTATGTATTTGGTTCAAACACAAAAGTACATAAAACTCTAAAAAACAATAAAATATGTACATCACACATAATTAAACAATTCAAGTATTGGATATAAACACAATTTCAACTCGAAAACAATGATAAAAAACACGAAATACATGTACTCAATTTCAATCACAAATGCTGCTCACCTATGAATAAAAAATTGGTTCAAAAACAGTAGAAAATATATTCTAAATTGGGTGGTGTATAATTTGCATTCGTTTAAGTTGTTTAAATTGTTTATTATACATTAATTTTTCATTGTTAGAAGCAAGCATATTTGACATGAATTCAACAGAAGTCAGACTGGATATTTGGTACGTACTTTTGCGGTGGTGAATTGAAGTGGTGCAGAGGCAGCTGTCACGACAATACCATCGTTCCATCGAGTGCGTGCGTGGTTTATAAGCGGCGTGTATGTCCGTGTGTGAGCATTATCGTCGGTGTATGCGCCCAACAAGTAGAAATAACCAACGTAAAGTATAAACACCTCATTGAATATTAAGCATTCCATGCTTGATGCAATGTTCAAATACGAGAATTTGTGTAGACCAGTGGTTCTTGACCGGTTCGAGCCTGGAATGCGATGCCTGGTTCCTAATGAATGCGGGAACTCATGTGAAAATACAATAAAATATGTTTTACCTATGCGTTATAGTTTTCCCTGAAAAAAACTTAAAGCAAACTGATGAACTAGGGAAGGTATGAATGAATATTAAATACAAATGTTTTTTTATTACGTCGTTTGTATTTTTATCTTTTTCATATAGCTATCAATAATCTGGGGCGTGCAAGAGCTGACTGCTGGTTTGCAAAAGGTTGAGAACCACTGGTATAAACCGAGTTGGTTGTTCTATATGGTGCGTTGTGATGTCGTGTACAATAACAGGCTCAACAGTTATGTACATTTGCGGGCGATTATCAGTTTTATTTCTTCATTAGTCCTATTGTTCTATCTATATGTCAAAACTCATTCCAGTGTATATTTGCGTGCTTGAAAGACGGGCGTAGATTTGTGTTCGTGTTCAAAGTTGATTCAGTTGGTCAATTGCGTGGAACCCTCAACCATTTTATGCCTAGTAAATTACAACACACATACACCAATGAAATGTATATTTCATATAATTGCATACAAAAACATTTGTCGTGTATTGTTACTTTTACCATACTGATTTTGATGACAAAATATACCCAATGAACTGAACTGAGCAGAATTATCGGGGGTATAATTCCATACACACCCCCAGACAATTTTTCGGGGGGTGCATATGCCCCTCTAAGGATCTGCGCCCATGAAGAAAGACATGTATATTTACAAGCACGTACACACATATAAACAACACTACACGCCGTTTCTCCAGACTCCCCAAAGTTTATTTGTGTGTGGTCTTGGAAACACGTTCGTGCGTCGGTTTTGTCACCAACTTATTCCCGAATGACTGCCAATTGCTGGCGTGTGGCCGAGGCTTTTAATGTCTCGTGTTTCCGCGTGGACACTGGCCACAAGTTTCCCTGTGTGAGAGAGAGAGAGATCGATCAAGCGCCAAATTATTCGCCCTGATTTGTTTCGTTATTATTGAGTGAGTCAATGCGTGGAAATGTGTGCGAAAAACAGCTTCCCTAGTAAGTCGGTATAGAGGAAAAGGGATATAGGGAGTAGAATTAAAAGGGAAGAGAACATTTTTGGGGGCTTTTTTAGGTAGTATCCTTGTACCCTGAAGCTGTCTTGTAGAAAAACAAGACAAGTCTTGTAATAAAACTCAATAACAATTCTTCACAATTCATGTATTGGTGAGAACGGCAATCAACAATGAAACGAACACTAAACTACATCGTGCACAAATCAACATCATCATCATTCAACGACGTGCATTACGCCGCGACTTGGTCGTGTTAGCTTGTGGAGCTGCTGTTTTGTGGCGAGTTGCTTGTCTGCTGGACTTGCGTGTGCCTGCACGGGAATTATCTCCGGCCAATGATGAGCAAGGTGAGGATGTGGTCGTCGTCGTGGAGATGACATCATCATCTTCTTCATCTGATTCGGCCACGACGCCGGCGCTCATAATAGCGCTGTGACGCACGTTGGCGGCAGAAGGCCGGGTGGAACGCAGCGCCTTGACTTCACGCGCCGGTGGTGTGTTGGCGTTTCTCTTGTCGGCGACGTCCGAACACAAATGAACCTCTCCGTCAGCCATCTGAGATCAGTCATCAGTAAAAAGGTTAAAAGTCTTAAGTGACAGCTGCTACACGGCAAGAAGTCGAAGCTTATGAACACACACAGGTGTGTCCCGTGCAGCTCGCTACCACCGCAGAACCAACCCTCTCCACGCGATGACGCCACAAGAACGGAAGACGTATTAGAGAGGACCACCTCCCCAGAATGCATGACTGATATCTGGTACCATCATTTACTGCTGGGTGAACAGGGAAGGGACAGGGATTATAGAATTCGCCCAATGAAATTCTCCTCCGCCGGGGTTCGAACCACGGACCTCCCGCTTGTGAGGCGGGTGTGCTACCACTACACCACGGAGTCTGGCCCTATCTCAAATATATTCCTCAAGTATGTCTGTCTGTCAGGGGTGAAAAAGCAAAAATGGCTTCATCTATGTTTAAATTTGTTCTCATGGAAAACATCTTTTTCTTACAGGAATACTAAACTGTATGAATGAATATTGAACTAAAAGTGTTTTGTTATTACGCCGTTTGTATTTTTACCATTTTCAACATAGCTATACAAAATCTGACTTCTGATTTGAAAAGGATGCGTGAACACTCAATACGGTTGAGAACCACTGGTATATACTGGTAAACACTATGGTTTTGTTATATACTGTTTTTCTATCGACATACACACACACACATACACACAGTAATGACAGCCTACTCAAATGACAATCATATAATGCATATAAACGAGGTCGCTAATGCATCAATGCATTAGCAATATGCATAATACATATCAACACACAGACACGTGTGTGTGTGTGTGTGTGTGTGTTAGTGTGTGAACACTAATGGAGGTGTATCGAATATCTTAGTGGCCTCAAGATAGAAAGCACAAGAGAAGAACGACAAGAAGAACGTTAATGACAAATGTGATTGGTAAACAATATGAACTCACACACACACACACACATACACACATACACACACACACACAGACACACACACACAGACACACACACACACACACACACATACACTCACACACACACACAAACACATACACACACAGACACACACACAGACACACACACACAGACACACGCACAAAGACACACACACACACACAGACACACACACGCGCGCATGCATAAACGGTCCAGGCTAAATGTGTAAGGATTGATGAACATTGAGGAAGGATGTGAGGGAACATTAAATTGAGCTACGCTGGAGAGCAGACGCTGGAGACGTTTCTATATTTTCATATATTTTAGGATTTTAGGTTCTAATGTAATGTGCTGCCTTTGCAGGAGGCGAGGGGCTGGAAGAAATTCGTTAAATCAAATTTGCTCAATCTAATGTTCTTGAATCCTTACACATTTAGCTTCAACTCACACACACACACTCTACACACACACATATACACACATATACATAGACACACATGCAGACACACATACACACACATGCAAACACACAAACACACACACCTACACAGACACATAGACGCATACCAACACACACAAACACATTAACACACCCAAACACGCACACATACAGAGGCACACGCACGCACCTGTTCAACAACACAGTGAGGACCAGGTGGAGACTCGGTCGTCTGCTGCTCAAACACCATCTCCTCCTCACCGTCCTCCTCCTCTTCTTGCTGCTGCTCCGGTGGTGGAGGAGGAGGTGGTGACGAGGTGACACCGGTGGTGTTCACAGTGTCACACAGCGCACACACAGTCATCGCCAACTTATCCAAACACCGGCGCACTGTTTTATCACCGCCAGCTGCCGCTGCCGCTGTCGTATCACCGCTGGTCAGACGGTCAAGCAGCTGGCGCAGCTGTTCGGCCGATGTTTGGCTCATGGTGTGCAGCTGTAGCTGGCAGAGGGCGCGAGCCAGTGGCCGGCGTGCGGCGTCGGCGCGACACCGCCGCTCGTCCAGCAGCGCCGTGATCAGTCGAAATGCCAGCCACTCATGCACGCTGGCGTCTACGCTCCCAACAAATACACACACACAATTATCAAAATCTAATAGAAATCACAGTTTTGGTCTTCAAAAACGCAGGATTAGAAAGGACATCCAAAAATATAGTTTCCCAAATAGAGTAGTAGATAGATGGAATAGGTTGCCAAGCGACATAGTACAACAGCCAACGACACAACTGTTTAAGAAGACATTCCTGCGAAGACAACTAGTAAGAACACATTAACACAGTGGTTTCCAACCTTTTCTAGTCTGCGGCACCTTTGGCAAGCCTTTCAAAAGTTCCCGGCACCCTTATGAGGAAATATTTTTTTTTTAAATCTCCGTTGTTTTTATTGTATTTTTCTTCATTTCGACATTTTGCCTCGGTGTAACAACACCTTATACATAGATATGAAAATTTTCTTTACACTGATCCTGCTATTACAAAAATGGTATTATAATACAAATATGCAATATTCTCCCCTGAATTTTGACGGCACCCTAAAAAATCTCACCGCACCCCTTGATGCCACGACACACACCGGTAGAACACAAAAAAACTAAAACTGTATTTACAAACAGGACGAGATGTCACAACCCGACCATCCCTGGAACACGACTCCCACAAGATACATACAGCGGCTGTTTGGAGGTTGGAATTTTGTCATTGGAAAGTGAAATTAACATGTATTCGATAGGCTTTTGATCGGGAGTCAGAAAGTACAGCGAAACAGCGATATAAGACGCATCGAAGCGCGATAGACACCAAATTTTTAGGTTTCTATTTCAACAATTTACAAATTATCAATAAAAATATATTATATCATTGGTGTAAATAGTTTGATTCAATTGTCTATATTTCGCTATGAAACACGTAAATTCTGTATTATAGCGCACCTAGAGGGTCAACAAATATACAATCAAATCGGTATCAAGCACAATCATCATATCGACAACGCGGACGAATTTTTTCCACTCCAACTAGCGCCTTATATCGCGACGTTTGACTGTATTACGCCATTTGGAGGGTCGATTGTATATCAAATAAAGCCAAGGGCTAAACTGTATTTGTACTTAAGTGTGTGTCTGTGTATGTCTGTGTGTGTGTGTGTGTTGTTTGGCGAGTGTATTACACAGTCAAATACCTGAGTGTTGGTCGCCGGTAGCAATAGAGGTGGCGGTGGGTTTACCACTGTCCAACATGCACTCGCGAGTTAGCTGCACAAAAAACCTGGCCACATCGTCAATGTCAACCTCAACCAGCGGAGAAGCCAACGGCGCCTGAATCAACACACACACACACAAATGCACACAAATATATACACAAATACCGCACACACATGCACACACACACACACACAAATGCAACATACACACATATGCAAACACAGAAACACACACACACACAGACAAATACAACATATACACACATGCAAACACACAAACATACATAAATACAACACACGCATACACAAACACACACACACACACACGAACAGAAATACAGCACACACAAACACACACAATACAATAAACACACACACATACACACAACACAACACAACATACGCACACATACACACAACATAACATACGCACACACAAATACAGTACACACACACACACACACGAATACAAATACAGTACACACACAAATACAGTACACAAACAATCAAAATACAGTACACACATGCACACACACACAAATACAGTACACACACACATAAATACAATACACAAACACAACACATAAATACAACACACACACACACATACACATAATATACGCACACATAAACACGAACACAACACACACACACACACACACACAGAGAGAGCGGGAGAGAGAGAGACGCACTTGGATGAGAGTCAGCAGAGTGGGCAGCATCGCCTCTGCCAGCAGTTGTTGGTTGCAGCGAGCGGCCGACGCGAAGGCTGGCAGAAACACGCCGAGCATGTTGCGTACTGGCGCGTCGTCGTCGCTCAGAGGACTGTACCAGAGCAGCACGAGACGCTCGAGCAGTCGCGGCGACCGCACACGACCGTGCATCAACAAGCGACACAATCCCTCCACGCCAACCCCACGCGCCTGACATACACACACATTCACACACACACACACACACACACACATCATACACAACAAGGCACAGATATTAAATATATTTTTTCATTTCATTTATTGAGTCATTTGTATAGCGCAATATACACATCATGTCTCAATTGCGCTGATATATACATTACACACCACATACATTCATGCACAATCACATGCATATTCAAATATATGTTTCATATTTACAAAGCAGGACAATACAATGCAGGCAGAACGCAGACACACGCACACACACGTACACGCGCCCATCAGCAAATACCTTAGCCGGCTCATCAAGATAGCGATGACACTTATTTTACAGAGAATTCAGCCAGGTAATACCTGTACTAAGCGCACGAAAACATCATACATCACAAACACACCGCACACCTCATATAAACAATGATGACAGGTAGACGTAAAGACGTCAAGTCGAAACAGTATTGGGGTCACGCTGACAATCAAAGAACCCGCGCGGTGGGACAGCGTGGACCCTCACACATACACACACACATGCACACATACACATACACGCTCACATGCACAGGTTGGGTATAAGAGTACTTACATACGCACAATTCAAAGGAAACCGACAAAGCGTGGACAGTCGTACACACACACACGCATACACTCACACACACGTACAAATACAAAGATCCAGCATAGATATAGATACGAAACCCCAAAACAAACGCACACTCAGATAACACAATACATTTTCTATACATATAGCAACTGTATTTACAATCGTGAATATGCAAAATTTACACCGTGTACTCAGGTTTAATGAGGAGTTTTTCGCGGTCATAAGATTTTTCCAATAAATATTTCTTAAGTCTACTTTTGAAAAGTGAGAGAGAGTGAGATCCCCTAATGAACCGTGGCAACTTATTGTACAACCTGGGGGCCATATACTGAAAGCAGCGGTTATAGTGCGAGTGTCTAGAGGGAAATGCAGGTTCGTAAAGAAAATTTTGATTATTTTGGCGCAAATCATAATCTGGTGAAATTTGTCTGAAAGATAACAGGTCTTGTAGATAGGCAGGTGTTTTATTTACAAGGACAGAGTGAACTATACAAAGCAGGTTGTACTCAATGTCAGCCTTGACCGGTAGCCAGGCTAGTTTGATTGAATATTCCACCAGAGAAGTGCGTCTAGGCAGGTTGAACACAAGACGACACGACCTGTTCATCACACTCTGTAGTTTCCGCAGAGTTCGGTGGTTAATATTCAGTAACAGGGCAGAACAATACTTAATCCTATTCAATATTAGACAATCTACAAGTTTTTTAGCAGCATTTACAGTCAAATATACACACACACACATGCAAACATCAAATATACAAGCGCACACACGACACACACATCCACATCATACACAAAAAGGCGCACATATCAAACACAAACGACACACACAAGAACATAACAAATATACATAAAAACACACATGTACACGCACATATGCACACATATAACGAACAATCGCACAGATACACAAATATACATACCTATATATACACACACATACACATATCAAACATACACACGCACAAACGACACACAGAAACATACACACACGCATATATCAAAAACAAAAACGCACACATATCAAACACACATACACACACACACAGACCAACTTCTTCAGGATCATTTCTACAGATCACACACACACAGACCTAACTTCTTCAGGATCATTTCTATAGATCACACACACACACACACATATATATATATATATATACATATATATATATATATATATATATATATATATATATATATATATATATATATATCAAACAATCACACACATACATATACATACATATACAAGCACACACACATACAAACCAATGTGGTCTTGATTTTGTTTGGCCACAGTGATACGCCTGAATTGTGTTTGTGATGTGTTTTTAGATCATAAAATATAATGCATATTAAATATACCTAGATAAATTTATACCCACTCATATACACATGCATTTTACACATTTCAAAGCACATTACATATTGTGTGTGTGTGTGTGTGTGTGTGTGTGTGTCTGTGTGTGTGTGTGTGTGTGTGTATGTCTGACTATGTATGTGTGTGTCGATGTGTATGTTTGTCTGTATGTCTGTAAGTGTGCGTGTATGTCCGACTGTGTCTGTGTGTATGTCTGTATGTATTTGTGTGTATTTGAGCATAGCACACAGACATACAAGCACACACACACACACACACAAAAACATACAAACACGCTCACACCGACACACACACACATACACACACATACACATAGACAGTCAGACATACACAAACACACGTTTCATGTTGGACCAAAATTATCATTATTACATAAGTCTGCAAAAGAGGCAATGTCTCAGCAGACTCTATATCCACTTTCTTTATCCAAATCGGCCCTTCGGGCCGAATTGATGGTAATTTTTTGCACTGCACTGATTGCAAATTGTCTAAATGTCTGTTTGTACCCTATTTCCTCCTAAACCACTGAACCGATTTTGATGAAACTTGGTCCCTAGGGGTAAAATGGATGCAAGAAGGTCATAGGATAGGTTTTGTTGACCTCTTATTGCTATGTGTATCTTCTGGTCCCAAATTATTCCATCATTTTGCTTCTTCTTTACCCTCTTATGTAATCTGTCCATAATGTGTAGTTGGTTTAGGATATCAAGGCCGAATTGGGAGTATGCAGCTTTGGATCTGGTTTGTGGCCAGACAAAGCTGCACGTCTACTTAATTTATTGTTGTTATGCTATTTGTTCTTTGCTTGTGGAGAAAATACAATTCGAACTTGAACTTGAACACACGCAAACCTCATTATCGGTCACATCGAGCAGCTGGGTGAGCTGAGCCATGATAACAGTCAGCTGATCTTGCTGCTGCTCATCAGCCGACGGCTGGGCGGCTGACAGCAGCTGCCTGGGTCCGTGCACGAGCAGCTGGTCGAATACGCCGCGAAACGCAGCTAACTGTATTTCAGTTTCGTCCGCCTGACATACCTGCCAGATTAAACACACTCATACGTGTTGAGTTCTCTTATAACTGCCATAAGGTTAAGCTTGATAGTTTAACATCATAAATTTAGGTAGTTTTGTAATTTATTGGTCGTAATGTACAATTATACATACATTTATATGTCAATTTAAAAAACAACAACTTAATTATGATATAACACTTACAACAGATAGGCTGATATAATGTGAAATTTTGCCCAATAAGTCGTGAGAGAAAAATCAAATAATGTCCTGATAAGAAGATACCGAACAGAAAATATTGAGAAAAAACCCAACGGAAAAGAATATTGTTCGTACAACTCACAAACACACATACATACACATTCAAAATGTCGAATCCTTCAACGATTCGAGCACATTACCAGTTGACAATGAATTTCAGTGCGTAGACCCAACAATAATAGGAACAATTATAGTAGTGGTTCTTACCGGGCATGCGAGTCCTAAGTTTCCTAAGGAGTGCGACAATTTTTGTGAAAAAATAAATAAGATTTTTTGTTTTTACTAAGTCTTACATTTTTTCCTGTAAAAAAAACTTCAAGCTATATGAATTAATATGGAATAGAAAAGTTTTGCTCGTACGTCATTTGTGTTTTCATATTATTCACGTAGCTATCAAGATTACAGGCAGGGAGTGCGCGAACTGACTGCCCATTTGAAAAAAAGTGCACCAACACTGAAACTGGTTGAAAACCACTGAATTGTTGCATCGTCGCTTGCAGGCAACTGTATGGTTGACGCTAAATGTGTAAGGAATCAAGAACATTATAGATTGAGAAAGTTTTATTTTCGAGAAAAACGAATTTCTTCCATTCCCTCGCCTCCTGCAAAGGCAGCACATTACATTAGAACACTAAACCTAACCTAACCTAAAATCTATGAATAATATAGAAACGTTTTTGTGCGTTTTTTTATATATAAATTAGCGTTTTTAATGTTCTTGAATCCTTACACATTTAGCCTAGATCGCAACTGTACCTGCACTAGCAGCACGAGATGCTGCCGCGCCAGCGACGCACTCAGCAGACACATGGTGGACAGAGCGGTGACGGCGACACGACGCACGGCCGGCTGCTCGCTCTGAACGCACGGCAAAACCAGCTCGTCCGTCAACTGACGTAGCTGGTCGGAAAGACGACTCACATTGGCGCTCTGTAACAACTGCCACAACAGCTCGAGACACGTGAGTCGTGTCGCTGCATCCTGCCGCACCGACACACACTTGTCGTCGTCGTTCTCCGGCTGCGTCGACGACAACTGACGCTCCGGCAATTGACGTACGTCGGCCGCCGCATTGCCGGTCGCCGGCGCGTCCAGCTGCGTGTCGAGCCGATTCTGCTGCAGCTGCAGTTGCGCCAGCCGCTGCTGCAGCTGTTGGGCGTCGGCGAAATCCTGACGCGCCACGGCCGCATCCAGCTGGTCGCGCAGCTCGTTTATCTGCACGCGCAACTGCGCCCGTTCCACTCGCAGCCGACTGCTTTGATTGTCATCATCGCCGCCGCCGCCGTCATTGGCAGCGTTGTCGGGCGACGCCGGGACGTCTTGAGACGCACGCTCGCCGTCCGGCTGCTGGTCAATTGGCGCCAGCAGTTCGGAGATCACATCGACCACTGCCGAAACTCGCTGTGCCACATCGGGCACGGCACGCTCATACAGCCGCATCAGAGGCTCGAGCAGCGATAACGCCTGCTGCTGCTGCTGCTGCTGGCGACAGCGGCTGAACAGGCGCTGAATCAACGTCACCAGCTGCCGCCGCCCAAACTCGTCCCACAAATCTAGCGCGCCAGTCAGCGCCAACAGCTGACGCAGCACAAACGCCCGGCCGGCGGCCGCCTCCGCCGCGTCTGCCTCCACGTTGGCGGTCTGAGTGGTGGACGAGGCGCCGGCGTTGTTCCCGACCGGGCAAGCGTCTTCAGCAGCCGACAACACCTATCAAAATGTTACCGTCAAAGCATCTACTTGAAAAGCACCCTCTAATAGAACGGAATATCTAATTAAACGTCATTTTGGAGAACTTTTCTCCTTTGGCACTGGTTTTTATTAGTGAATTTGTGATCGGTAATTATCGGTAATCACATTGTGTTTGTATCATTTGTTAAATAAATATGTATACGTTGCTTGAATCTGTTTTCATTCATAAAACATACCCTATCTTCTCGAAATTCTGACCAGCTAGTGGAAAAATAGAGGGGCATCCCCTAATTGAACGACACTACGGGGAAGGGTTGAAAAATAGATTTATTGCTTTGTTTCTGTGATATGTTTGTTCAGCTGTTTGCATGTCAACTAACGTGGTAGAACCGCATCTGTAACATATCGCGTCTGCGGTCGTGGTGTATATATATATATATATAACTGTGTTCGATTGTGACGAAACATACGACGCTACATTAGACCGGGTTATTAAGAGGTATTATGAGGAACTGTTGATACCTCTTAATATCAACATATTTTGTTGGATGCCGTGGTGTAGTGGTTAGCACACCCGCCTCACAAGCAGGAGATCCGTGGTTCGAAACCCGGCGGAGGAGAATTTCTCTGGGCGAATTCTATAATCCAACAGTCCCTGTCCACCCAGCAGTAAATGGTACCAGATATCAGTCATGTTTTGTGTCATGCATTCTGGGGAGGTGGCCCTCTCTAATACGTCTTCCGTTCTTGTGGCGTCATAGCGTGGAGAGGGTCGGTTCTGCGGTGACAGCGAGCTACACGGGACACACCTGTGTGTGTTCATAAGCTTCGACTTCTTGCCGTGTAGCAGCTGTCACTTGAGGTATTTAACCTGCTGGTAAAGTTACCTTCTCGGCCACTTGTTCCAGCAGTCGGCACATGGCTGGCAGATCGGGCGTGATGCGTTCCAGCGCCGCCTCAGCCTCGGCCGAGCCATGCTCACGCAGACACTGCAGCAGCACGCGCCACAACAGTGCCTGCTCACTGCTCAGCCGGTCTGCAGTGACGCCAGCTGCGCCCGCCTCGCCAAACCCCACCATGTCCGCCTGCAACACACACACACACACACACACACACACACACACACACACACACACACACACACACACACACACACACACACACACACACACACACATACGACTTGCAAGGACTGAAGCCCCTCGAAAATGTACAAAACACCCTGAACACCTGCCCCATAAAATGCCGACAAAATGAACATTTTTGTGAGTGTAGTTCATCATGTTTGGCCAAACCCAGCGCATCCTTTTCATTAGTCTTCCCTCAGCCCCCAACCCCAACGCAAAAAATACTGGCGCCGCCACTGTACAGAAGATAAATAGAAACAAAGAAAGACACACACACATACACACACACCGGGAATCAAGATGCAAAACAACAAATAAATATAGACAAAAACGAATGAAGAAATAGAGAAAATTTGAGATGGACAGAAAGAAATGAAAACGAATAATTTAGAAGATCGGAAAAAGATTAATCTCAACATCTCAGAGATCCATATCATCTCAACATCTGAGAGATTCATCTATCATCTCACCATCTCAGTGGGCGAGAGATCTGTGCAGGCGGTTTTCACGACCAGCTCGGCCAGGTCGGCGCATGTCTCCACGTACAAATGATGTAGCAGCTTGGCAACACTGCACTTAAGCAGTCGTAGCCAGGCGGGCAGAAGCTGGGTGGCCACAGTTCGACGTACAGATGCGTCACGATCGTTTAGCCCCAAACGCAACACGCTACGACGCTGTTTGATAGTCAGCGACTTGAGATGCACCTGTCCAGTGTTGACACACACACACACACACACACGAATACACACACACGAATACACACACGAATACACACACACACACACACACACACACACACACACACACACACACACACACACACATACACACACAAAGCGTAGATCACGGCCATTGAGCTCGCATGTTTTATTACAAAATTCTACTGCATATCTTCCATGGTGGGCGTAATGGCCAGAGCTATTTCACAGGGTAGGAAATTCAGTCTGTCAAAGTTTTATTTACCCAAAAGAACCAGCTTCATTATGGTATGAATTATATCAATGTTGATAAAGAACAAATATGTGCAATAATTTGATGGAAAACGTAAACAAACACTTAAATGAAAGAAAAAGACGGATTATATTCAACATATTGTATACTGTATAATAAACAGAACAATATGCAAAATACTACCGAAGAAAATTTCAAATTTTGGCGTTGGCTTATTGGTGGACCGTACTGATAAACAACACCTCAATTATTTCCGACCTGAAAAAAGAGAGACATGGGCTTAACAGGCGATACTTACAGTACACACCACCGTTTGTACCGACCTTGATGAGAAAGCAGTAGGTCTGGCGACGCACCGGCGCGCTCACATCCCTGGCTCGCTCGAACACCGGCTGCAGCGTGTGCCGCGCGCCGCAAATATGCCGCAACACAGCGCAGCGCACATCGGCACTGGGATCGCAGCGCAGGTGAAACACAAACGCCGCCACCACCGGACACTGCCGGTCGGACGGCGTTTGCAGTCGAGCCAGTGCGGCGACCGCATGCTGCCGTACGGCCGGCGCTGCGTCTTGCAGCCGCTGCAACATGGCCTGGTAGATGTGCTCGCACAGTTGGTCGTCGAGCAGTGCGTCCTCGCCCAGATGCAACAGCAAATGTTGCAACAGCCGGCAGCTGCGCTCGCGAACCAGCTGACTGCCGCTGACATTGTGACTGTCCAACACAACACGAACCATCTGTGAGAAGAACGGATGCACCTCGTCTTGCTGCTGCTGCTGTTCGTCCGAGTCCATATCGCCACTGGCATTCGACGCTGTCGCGGATAAAGTCTGTCGATGAAAAGCACCCGAGAAACACACACACACACACACACACACACACACACACACACGTGTGGTACTGGCAGATCCAAAAGGGGATCTCAGGGGGCCGAAACCCCCCCTCCAAACGTTTTCATCAACTCCTCATAACCGAGTGGTTCACTAAAAGCGGTCAAGAAAATAGCTTTCCGTAGAATTTGTTGACAAAAGCATTATCGCAAAACATATTCGAACATGATTGTGTGTGTAAGTGTGTAAGTGTGTGTATATATAATTTAAAAATGCCCCAAGTCATGACCTTCACACGTTACCTAGTCACTCATACGTAATTCAGCCCCCCAGTCCCCCCCTCCCCCCAATTTTCACTCTGGATCCGCCAATGACGTATGTGTTATATGAAGAGTTCTTATATATATGAAGTATTGTTTGTAGTATATACGAAGTATTGTTTAATTCGTGTGTGTGTGTGTGTGTGTGTGTGTGTGTGTGTGTGTGTGTGTACTCACCTAGTTGTACTCACCTAGTTGGGTTACAGGATATGAGCTATGCTCGGACTGTCCTGTCTTTCTTCCAATATTTGTCTAGTTTTTCTTTAAACAGCGATAAACTATTGACTTCCACAATCGTCTTGTGTAAACTGTTCCATTCATTCACACAGCGGAACGGAAAGCTATATTTCTTTATGTCTTTTCTACATCTCGTTTTTGTTATGGCCTCGTCCTCGTTGGTTTTGCTGCACTAGTCCAATTTCTTTCGAATCCAGTATTCCTGTCATGAATCTGTAGATGTTAATTAAGTCTCCTCTCTTTCTCCTTCTCTCCAACGTTGGTAGATTCATCTCATCCAACCTTTCCTCATAGGGTAGCGCACGAATCTCCGGTACTAGTTTGGTCGCCAATCATTGTAATTTTTCAATTTTTCTTATATGTCGCACTTCGTGAGGGCGCCATACAACAGCAGCATACTCAATTCTTGGTCTTGGTGTGTGTGTGTGTGTGTGTGTGTGTGTGTGTGTTGAATGAATAATTGAATGAATTTTTGGCACTCCAATTAATCGGCTATTCTGTATAAACCCAATTAATTGGCTAGCCCCAATTAATTATCAGATGAGTGAATGACTGCAATTATTGCGCTCTCATTCATTGGATATATTTTGTACAAATCCAATCCATGACTAAATCCAATTGAAAATGCCAATTAATTGGTTATTCTGTGTATAAGTACGTGTGTGTGTGTGTGTGTGTGTGTTAGCGAGTTAGAAACACTCGCCTTGTCATTGGCGCACAGCGAGCCGGCAAAACGCGCCGTCAAGTCCAGAACGCGCTCGACGGCCGGCGATTTGTCGCCGTGCGCCAGACATCGTCGCAACAGCGCCACATACTCGTCGCAAAAGCGCCGCTGATCGTCGCACTTGTTGTGTACACTTGTCAGTGCTGCCAGCAAGTCCTGCTGAGCGGCCGACGTGGTCGTCGTTTGGCAACACTCCAGCACGCTGACAATACTGTCCGCCATCTGGCAACCCACTCCACACACACACACACACACACAGACACGCACACGTATGAATTAATGTGTCAATTATGAATTATCTTTATATTAATGTATGTATTATGAATTAAGGTATTGTATTATGTGCTGTGTAATCATGTATGTATACATGTATATATGTATACATACATAAGTATATATATATATATATACATACGCTATCTGTATATGTACGTATAAACCGGTTATTTGAGTACCAACGAAAATCACTGCTGTGTGTGTATGTGTGTGTGTGTTTTACAGTTTTAAAATACAAAAAAATGACACACACACGCACACATGTAGATATGTACACATGCACACTATTCCCATGCCACTGAATTACCCTACAATTGATTATTAATAATAATAATATTATTATTATTAGAAGCCAGCGTTGTAATAATAATAATAATATTATGTTTGTCAATAAATTATTTGTGACTGTCACAATTCTCTAAATTGACACCATGGATTCCCAGAGAGAACAAATCTGTATGCCCCCCCGTTGAGAAAACATTGCGCTATACAAACAAGTGTGTTTGTATGTGTGTATGTGTATGTGTGTGTGTGTGTGTGTACTCACTAGTTGTACTCACTAGTTGATGTGTACAGGAGATGAGAAAGGCTCAGACTGTACTGTCTCCAAACCCACTATTGTCTAATCTACGCATAAATTGTCCAATACTACTTGATTCCACTACATAGTTTTCTAGACTATTCCAAACGTCGATACACCTATTTGGGAAACTATATTTCTTTATATCCCTAACCACTCTGGTCTGCCTAAGGCATTTATTGTGTCCCCTTCGATCTCTCTCACTCCAAACTACCCAACCTTTTCTATCCAGTTTGTCTTTGCCAATGCTATGCTTAAAAACGTTTATTAAATCGCCCCTTAATCTTCTCATCGCTAATGTGTGCTTGTATGTGTGTGTGTGTGTGTGTTGTAATTTAATCAGCGTACAATGACAACATTAGCGAGAATCCAGACATCGCGTGAAAACACATCGAACACATCGTAATGCTTCGATGTCGTGAGACACACATGAATTAGCCAGAGTGTACAATTGCACAATTGCACAACTGATGGAACAGTGAAACACACAAACTTATCAGTGTCCATATCCGTCCAACAACACACTCGCAATTGCAAACAAACACACACACACACACATACATGCACGCAAACGAAACCGCACAGATGAGCGGCAAAAACGTCAAAAATTAAAAAATCGCCTCTGTTGTAACAAAACAGACGGCTGGACGTCACTGGGTACGTGGAGTGGAGTCGTGTTCGCCAATCAGTATAGCTATCTAGCCGTGCGATCATCTCGGCTGGTTGGTTTAAAGCGAATCAAACATACTCGCCGGCTTTGAGCAACGGTCAGAATGAATGACAATTAAAAGTGAGATAATTCACGATTGATTGTTGTCCATACTGCGAATTATCGCGATTTTTCTTAAATTTTAATGAAATGGAAACATCAAGAAGCCTAGCTGAGATATATTTTAAAGCCAAATTACTTCAATGTAAGACGAACGTTGATGTTGAAAATGAGAACAAACTCATCTGTTATAATGTTTGACACAAAAAAGTATATATATAACTCACAGACGAGCAGAAATTCAATCACATCTGTTCAAGACTCACCGTTAAACAATTAAAACCTGAAACACGAACAAACACATCTACAAATTTCACGATAAACAAAAAATCGGCGCTGGAAATTGAAATGTTCAAGAGCTGCCAAATTGTGAATCAAACAGCTCACATTTGAAAATCTAAAATGTAACGTCTTTCCATAAAAATTAACCATTATTACATTAATCAATATGAATATCTTATCGATAAATTTTAATTAATTATCAGTCGATTGGTATAGATAATGGGATCGAAAAGCATCTCATGTTTGCATTATCATGATTTTTGGAAACATATACAAAAACACCTAAGCTGCTTGATTTATTCAGCTCTTCAACATCTCACATTTTCATTAATTTCGCTTTGCATATTTCATGTCATTTAGTTTTTTCCTTATCCAATTATATTGTCTACTGATACTAAAAGTCCAAAAACTAGTGAATTCCATGGCGATCCATAATGTCGCAAAGTCCATATAGGGCCAGATAAAGCTAAACGAATAAATTACCAATATTATTTGTAATTGATCCGTTAAATACCGCCAATGATGCTCATTTACGTTTAAAACAGTCCAATTGTTTCAAATAAATTGAAAATAATTTCAAATTCAAACAAAATAATTTCAAATTTAATTAAATCTACAATACTAAATAGTAAACTAATTGGCATGCGAAATTTCTCATTTGTTTGTTTATTTATTTTATTTTAATATTTATACTTGATTTTATAGTTGTTGTTGTATAGAAGTTTAACGACTTAGCCACTTAGCTACACGAGAACCAATCAGAATATAAATAAATCTTGTTGTATCTTCTGTTACTGCTCCCTTATCATTTCTGCTGGTGCCTTACTCAACTCAACGAATAAACAGCATTCTAAAAGTGATGTAGTCGGATACTGCAATCAAAAATAGATTGTTTGTATTCCCCTGATGACGTCTATGATTATAGCGCATCGCGTAGATGCTCGGGTGTATGGGGGTATATATACCCCCATACAAATTGATTGATATGCAATTATACCCTCCAAAAAATTTGCTGAGCTCAATTAATCGGGTATATTACCATAAAAATAAGCATAGGACAAAGGACAATACGCAAAATATGTAAGCAATTATAAATATGTGAATAATTAAACTTTACGCAATGTATTTTTCATTGAGGTATGTGTGTGTTGTAATTGAATAGGCCGACAATAGTTGAGGATCTCATGCAATTGACCAACTGAGTCAACTTTGAACACTAATGCATGATGACTGTTATTTCCCCGAGCCTCGACAAAAATCTACACTCTGTTATAGCGTCATGTGTTTCATCAACGCATGCGTTCTTGTATTGACTCATGTAGTCTAGGGGAGTGATTCCCCATGACTCATCAAGCCTTTGCGCGTCTAACGTTCCTTGCGGTTCAGTGGGATCTTACACAGACGCAAGACACTGCAGTAAAGAATTAAGTTTGTTTGTTGTTTGTTTGTAAGTTTGTTTGTACACATAAGTTTGAACACAAGCCCAAGTCGAGTGTTGGGTGTTTGTTTATGCTTTGATTTGATTTGAAAATCTGCCAGCCCAGTGTAAAAAAATATGGCCAAATATAGAATCTTGATAATGAAGAAATAAAATAAATTGCTACAACATTGTAAAAGCATTGTAAAATACTGTTAATATAAAATCAACGTTTAATTACTGTTTTTTGTTACAGTTATAAGTACAGAATGCCAGTATTTTATTTCGTTAAATTCTAGGGTTGACGCTGCTTCTTGTCTATAGTGCGACCCCGCACTCCCTAAAATGCCATAAACTTTCCTGAATTTTGTATTCAGGAATAAGAGTATTTTACAATTACCGTTTTATCAGGTGAACAATTTTCTGAGCTACAGTTGAATAAAGTGTATCAGAACACGCAATATGCGTGTGTGTTGTGTTTGTGTGTCAATTTTGTATGTTAAGCTTGTGAGTCGGCAGAAGCGGCGCCAGGTTTTTCTGATGGGGGGCTGAGGAGAGGCTACGATAAGCGATGCGAGAGCTTGGCGAAATATGAGTAACCACAGTCGAATTGTTTACGGTCAGGATTTTCAGGGGGCTAAACAAGGATTTGGTATATTTTGACAAGGAGCTTCAACCCCTCTAGGCTCTCCCCCTCGGCGCCGCCTCTGTGCGTCATGTTTGTAAAGGTTAAATTAAATATAGGTTAAATGCCTAAGTGACAGCTGCTACACGGGAAGAAGTCGAAGCTTATGAACACACAGGCGTGCCCCGTGCAGCTCACTGCCACCGCAGAACCGACCCTCTCCACGCTATTACACCACGAGGACGAAAGACGTATTAGAGAGGGCCACCTCCCCAGAATGCATGGCACAACTCATGACTGATATCTGGTACTATTTACTGCTGGGTTGACAGGGGCTGTTGGATTATAGATTCGCCCAAAGAAATTCTCCTCCGCCAGGTTGCGAACCACGGACCTTCCGCATATATATTCTGCATGAATATAATTTTTCTGTCGCTACAAATAAATAGTTTCTACAAATAGCTACTCCGTGAAAACTCGAAACAGAGAAAAACAATAATGAAAATATTAGCACTAAAAACATAATATAAATTATCAAATAAGACTGAAGACAGTATAGAATTAATCGAGAAATTAATCACGTTAGCATATCTGTCGTGTAATCTGATTATGCAACACACGGCTATACGTTGATAGTTTAATGCAATTGCTAAATTTTAACCAAAAATTGACTCATATTGTTCTTTTCATTGGCAAGCACAAAAGGTATATTCAATAACACACACACACACACACATACATACACACACGTGCGTGATATCGGTATATCACTATATGACCAGACTTTCCATCACTGAATAACCATTTGCAGAAAATCACGTTATTTTATGTGTGTGTATGTGTGTGTGTGTGTGTGTGTGTTGCTTTTTGGAGCTTACATGCGTGCAATGGGCGTTGTTTGTGCAGTGTACGATCGCATGTGTGTATGTTCGTCTGTTGGCATGTGCATGTCCTCGTGTGTTCGCGTGTGTATGAGTGTGTGTATGTGTGTGTGTTTGTTTGTGTTTGTTTGTGCTTGTATACGCGATGGTGCTTTTTGTGTGCAATCGTATGGCGCGATAATCCTTCTGGGTTGGTGCCTCTGCACAACGTTTTTGCTTTCATTTTACCCGAATTAAAAATAAAAAAATCGGCTGCAGGTGCGCACCCAGTCAAATTTTGTACGGGGAACAGGAAAAGTTGCCATACCATCTATGAACACTCCAAATGTACACGCATCCCGATTGAACATTCCGAGTCCATCTTGAGCACGCCACTGGCATTCGACGCCTATTTGCAACACTTCTATCGTTCGAAAAAATTCCCGAGTCACCGGACAGTCGAAAGACATACGCACGTACACACACACACACACACACACACACACACACACACTGACACACACACACACATACAGACAGACACGGACAGACAGACTGACAGGATAGACTTAAAACGTCCAGTGCCTAGGCCGATGTGGAGTCATTCCTTTCAAGGATCCCGTCTTTGAAGGCACTCGCGGTCTGTACGCCAGCTGAAATCGACTTTCTAGTTGGAGTTCAACCTCGTCGGTTCCATTGAAGCCAGCATGCTGCGATCAAGGACTAGCGGTGAGAAGACAAACATTCAGAAAAATTCAGTTCGATAGGATGATCGCAAAATTCATTAATTTCGGAGTGAATTGATTATGAAGCAGTAATCTACTCGAGTTTTCTCTGAACTCAACTCCTTTTGTTCTTCTTCTTAACTCTCTTCTATATTTTCGAAAGATCTCTTAAGATTCCATATGAAGACATTTAGAAAGACCTGAAAACTTCTTCTTCTTCACTTTCTTCTAAAGATCTCAACACTCTTCTTTTCATTTTCTATCCAAGTTTATATCTAACTATACTTTCCAGTTTTATGGGAAGGGTTGATTATGCTTGGCAAGGCGAGATATACTGTTTTTACATTGGCTTTTCTAGACAAAATTCATTTAAACAAATGATAGTCATGTGTAATGATACCATCTTGTAATTCACCCAAATTAAAACGGCATTAGTACAGCAGCATCATTTTAACATTAGCGATTCGGCGGAACTGAAAACTTTCAGATAATGCTATCCGTTTCGAAAATCTATAGCCAAAAAATTAATATTCACCTACACGCTTAGAGCACAACCCAACCATCACTCAGAACTCAGAACCCGAAAATATCCCCAGCATGGTGTGGAGTGAAGTTTACCCCGGTATGGAGTGAAGCTTGCAATGGGCATATATGTGTGTATTTGTATACTTTATATCCGAATTATGTCATTGATTTTGATCTATTGTACATCAATCTTGTAACCTTTGTTATTCCTGTACTTAAATGTGTAGAATATACTACTAATAATCATGCGTTTTGATCATAACACCTTCGATATGTGATCAGGCTGAATACTGATGCGATAGAAGACATTTGAGTCAAGTTTCATAATCAGCAGCTCAATTTTAGTCAGAATTTGTTTTAAACCTTTTTGCGAGAAAAGTCTTTGTTGACCGGTGAAATTTTTCGCTAACAGATACCAGCGGGAATACGTCGGACGTTCTCCAGGTGCGTCGTGTCGACTTCTTGGTGGAGAAGAACGCCCAGACACACCGCACCACCGACTATGATCTCACTCGAGAAGGAGCGAGCGAAGAACTCGTTGAGCCTGTGTTGAGACGCGGAGGAACGTTCTCCTTGGTTGTTTACACCAAGAATCGATCGTTTGATTCCAAAGAGGATCGTCTCTTCCTCACGATGTCGTTTGGTAATTACAAAGTCATATCGAGTCACTATTTGAAAATGTTTGATTTTTCTTAAGAAAATCAACCGCCTGGTGATAGTGTTCAATATTTAGAGCATCACTCAAAAACCAACCAAAATTACTTTAATAAGAAATATTTCAATAATTAAACTTCGTGTTGTATCTGAGCGAATTACATATACGTGTGCACGCATTTAAAATCATGTTTATTCGTGTTTCTATATAAACTTTTTCTTTAAATTTTTCCAGTTAACCACTAATGATTAATAGAAATAGAAATATTAAATTAATAGAAAAACAAATATACATAATTTTCAACAGCAATATGTATAGTCAATGCAATGTTTCGAAATCATTTTTAGTTATTATATTTCTTGTTGGTTTTGCTAGTTTTTTATGTTAAGCTTTTCGGATGATCTGATGTTTTAGTGACCAATGTCGCTTAATAATATAATTATAATACTATTACTATTATTATTATCATTTTTCCAATAATATATTTATATTATTATTTTTAGCGGTTGGTTAGAATTAGCAAGTTGTTTGGCTTTGTGAAGCCTGAGTTTTGTTTTGCGTTTGATACTGGCTTGCTCAGGCGAAAGACCGCGTACTTCGTTGGGCACCGCTGTGAATTTGCGAGTGACAGACAGCGATTCGTTCAGAGGAGACAAGGACTACTGGGATGTGCGCATGCAAAGCAAAACGGCCGATTCTTTCGTATTAGAGGTAAAATAACACCGTTGATTACCAGCTCCCAAATGGCTCAGTAGCTTAGACTCTGAGCTCTCGTGTGGCAGAGGTTCGCGGTTCGAATCCTGGCCCGGGTTCGTTCATCAACACCTCCGCTTGAGTCTACCGGGAGTCCCCACTGTAGATGGGCGCACAGTGGGGCGCGCCATATAGTCTCAACTGGCTGGTGCGCGCTTAAAACACCAACAGCAACAACAACCGTTGCCCTCCTACAAAGACACCCATCGGACATACACAAATCAGAAAACACACTCACACGCGAAAACAAGGTGCATCTGGCCAGATTGAGATGCGGTCATCCTGCCCTTCTGTCATATCAGAAAAAGTTTAATGACTCAATCGATGACACCTGTCCAGATTGCAATTCAGCACCACACACCATCACACACATCATGCAACACTGCACAGCACACACACAACTCAGACGCCAACACAAAATAAAATCCACAAGGGACCTGTGGAACAACCCGGTCACAGTGTCGTGTCTTTCCTCAGCAGCTCGAGGCTGCTCGGCCAGACAACCTGAGGAACATCAACAACAACAACAACGGTTGTTTCTCTTTAAAATCGCTATGCCTTCTCTCGGAGCTAGGGATTTTGTACCTAGGGTACGTTTGGTGCCGCTTCCTTGCCGACTATCTTTTCCGTTTCTAACTAACATAAGCTAATCCGATCTTACGTAACCTAACAAATGAAAAGAAAGACGGCCGGGACTGAAGCTAGACCAAATGTACCGTAGGTCAAACGTCCCAACTCTGATCTTCTCTGTCCGTTTATTGTTGTTTTATTTGTATTATCATCTATTATTAATTACAGGCAAATCCAGTAGCAT
This sequence comes from Sacculina carcini, assembly GCA_916048095.2. Taxonomy (NCBI): domain Eukaryota; kingdom Metazoa; phylum Arthropoda; class Thecostraca; family Sacculinidae; genus Sacculina; species Sacculina carcini. The sequence goes on from OU696585.1 coordinate 2,563,133, forward strand.
GGGAAGAGTGCAGGCACTATTGCCACCATGCGGTGACCCCATTAGTACCGGAAGCGCTCAAAAGATTTAAAGTGAAAAATAGTTCGAAAAGGAAATAATTCTGAAAGTATAAAGAGTTCGAAAGGAAAAGAATAAATAAATAACAATAACCAATAAATCATCATCCGATAACAAATTTTTTCAGTTTCACTAGTCTTGTCAGGTATCTTGCCGTATTCTTACATTGCTACCTTGTGTCTTTGATATCTTGTTAGATTAACGTACCTGTAGACGCTCTGGTTGGCGCGTGGAAATGTGACCTGAACACATCTCTGCTGAAAGGTTCCGGTGGAACAAAGTTCTCGTGTCCGGAAAACATCTACATCCTCTTCAACGCTTGGAATAAAGGTGAGATGACGTCTCTTCACTTTTTGTGGACCACAATAGTGGCGCCAAGGAGGATCTGAAGGAACCGAAGGCCCCTCCCAAAATCCCATGAAAGTGTGTCAAGCCTCCCAATGAGCCCCCACCCAAAATCCTGACCATGATCATTTCGAATACAGTTCGTCATGTTTCGCCAAACCCCAAATATTTTCCTTTGGCCCCCTCTGCCCCTCACTGGAAAAATCCTGGCGCCGCCTATGGTTGACTGCCAACATATTTATAATGCATTCACACAGCCAATCAAACACAATGACAAAATAGACTGCTGAATAGGAAACCAGTGGAAACGTTTGAATAAGAGCCGTCAAACTGTGTAGACCAGTGGTTCTTGACCTTTTTTCTCTGATTCCCCACTTCTTAATGAGCCATCTCTCCATTTTCCACAACGGCGCTGACAAATTCAATAAATTCAGTTGTTACATCAGAGTAAATGTCAAGAGGTGATTAGAAACAAAAATAGACGAATTTGAATTGATAAAAACACACATTTGTTTTTCTGTCCAGCCTTATCTTCCTTAGACCTACGACCTTAGCTTCCCACTTGGCAACTCTTCCATTCCCCACAGGTTAAGAACCACTGGTGTAGATCATTTGATCATAGCCGGTGATACATTGTCCACTAGGTAAAACTCAGCACCTACAGGAAACAATGCAAGGGTGTTGATGATGTCTGGAAAATATCATCATTTATCTGTGGTGCTTCAGCCGAAAACTCACGAAATATACTGTTATGGAGCTGACAACTCCATATAAAATATTGGGCCACAAACGTTGCGCACATATATTGTTGTGGAGTTTCGACTGAGAGAATAGGTTTTTTGTTTACGTTGGGATTACGAAAACTACGAGTGTATGAATATTGTGTGATTGTGTATAAAAGGTTGTGATTGAGAACCTGCGTTTCCAGATTCTGAGAACCTACGTTGTAACAAATGGCGACGAGGATGGGATTTCTGGATGTTTGAAAATTCTGGAAATTTGCTTATTTGTTTCTGAAGTTTTTCGACGTGTTTTGTTGGTTCTGCATTTACTTTTGCGTGTCTCTACATACAACGCAATTTTTCAACGTGCATTTAGACTACTGCTCTGTCAATTTCGCTAAAATATTGTACTTACGTAAAGGGCAATATTACCGATAGCGAGATGGCCGATCTACAGGAGGTACTGAAGTTGATGCAGGAACAGCTGTTACAACAGCAACAACAGATGACACTGCTTACACAAGCACTGCTGACATCAGGGGTTTCACAAAATGCTGGTAATACTGCTGTTGTGCCTAATTTTGCGGCGTTTGACGCTAGTGCGGAGTTATGGTCGGACTATTGGTCCAGATTTCAGACATTTCTTGGTGCACACTCCATTGCTGAAGGCAAGCAAGCGCAGGTTTTTCTAACCAATCAATCGCCGTCCGCATACAAGCTACTGTCCAATTTGGCTCGACAGAAAAGTCCTCCAAAAGACATAAATGAGCTGACGGTGAGCGAGATCACTGCTTTCATGGAGGATCAGTTCAACCCGAAAAAGTTTGTCATACGGGAACGATTCAGATTCTGGTCGAACATGCAAAGAAATCCGGGAGAAAAAATACAAGAACTAGCCGCGCGTATTCGCCTTGACGCGGTTACATGTGATTTTTCTGCGATCAAAGATGCACAAGATGAGGCGCTGCGCACTCGTTTCATATGCAGTGTCAACAACGAGGCGATTCTCAAAGCTCTCTTCAAGGTACAGGATGATGAGCTCAATTTCTCCAAAGCAATCACAATTGCCTTGGAAGTCGAAGAAGCGGCCAGAGTAGCCAAGGAGACCGTGTACGACACCACAAAAACTGTGAATCGTGTGGGCCCAGAAACGTCTTGTAAAAAGTTAAACGACACGCGTGCTTCAACAGCGTCTGGCAGCTCGGATGCCAACACTACTACTAAACCACCCGAGCTGAAAACACCAATATGTTTTCGATGCTCCAAACCGGGTCATAAGGCGAACATGTGTGCTCACAAAGAGGACATTTGCAGGTATTGCCAAAAGAAAGGTCATCTCGAAGCGGCATGTTTACAGAAAAAGCGATCGCTAAAATTTAGAGAAGGTGAAGAAAGTGCGTTTCGAAAACTGAAACAACCACTGGCTTCCGACGTCACTCTGGCACATTTTGACACATCACTTCCGGTCGGCATCGCATGTGACGCATCGGAAGTGGGACTGGGTGTCGTACTGTTCCACAGGTATCCGGACGGTTCCGAAAGTCCGGTGCGTCACGCATCGAAGGTATTGACAGACTGCCAGAGGCGCTACAGTCAGATCCAGAAAGAGGCGTTGGCTATCGTATTTGAGTTGCACAAGTTTCACCAATACCTCTACGGTCGACGATTCATATTGGTGACAGACCATCGACCTCTGCTGAGTCTTTTCGGGCCTTAAAAATCCACCCCAAAACTGGCAGCCAATCGTCTGGCAAGGTGGGCATTACTACTCAACTAGCATCAATACGATATTGAGTACCGCAACACCGGACAACACGGTAATGCAGATGCACTGAGTAGGGTACTTTCATAGTCTGATCCGGATTTCGATACCGCCGAGACGGAGAACGACTTTGACACCGTATGTACGATACAGACTCTCGATCAACAGCTCAAGACGGTAAACGCCACTACCTTACGTAAATCTTCGGAAAAGGAGGCATCAATCACTGCGGTGATGCGGTTTTGTCGAGAAGGCTGGCCCCCGGCTGCTTCAGATACAGAGGAGGTGAAGTACTATCGTAACATTGCTGAATCATTGTCCGTCTTGAACGGAGTGCTGCTGTATGGTTCCAGAGTGGTAATCCCAAGAGATCTACGGAAGGCGGTACTACAAATATTACACATTGGTCATTTCGGTGCCCAGCGAATGAAACAGTTGGCGCGCACAGCGGTCTACTGGCCGAATATAGACAGGGACATCGAGGAGAAGTGCCGCAGTTGTGAGTCCTGCGCTGAACATCGTAACTTACCTTCAAAGCTCACAAACCATCCGTGGATGCTTACGGAAAAACCATGGAGCAGGTTACATGTGGACCATGCTATAAATTTTCTCGGACATAACTGGTTAGTTGTTACGGACGCCTACACCAAATACCCCTGCATTCATCCAACTCAGTCGATTTCTACCAAAACTACGACAGAACTACTGGAGCAAGATTTTGCTCATTTCGGCTATCCACACACTATTGTGTCCGACAACGCAACGTGCTTCACGGGGGAGGAGTTCGGAAGGTGGTGCTCCGAGAGGGGTGTTACTCACCTTACGGGTGCCCCTTACCACCCATCCACCAACGGGGCAGCAGAGCGCTTGATCCAAACGTTCAAACGTGCGATGCGCAAGTCCACGCTTACGCCGTTGTTGGCTCTTCAAGAATTCCTAATGCAGTTTCGGCGCACTCCCACGACGAGCGGCTACTCTCCCAGCGAACTGCTCAATGGGCGCCAGATGCGTACGCTGGTCGACACGTTGCTGCCTTCTCCGGTCCACACGGCTCAGCGTCAACAAACTGCGTTGGTGAAAAGGCAGAATCAAACTGTCCGTCTGCGGTCTTCGGGAGATCCTCATCAGTACAACAATGGAGACCCCGTCTATGCACTGTACTGTGGCCCTAGGCGCGATCGGGATCCTCGGTGGGTTCAAGCCGTTGTGCTGAAAAATACAGGTTCGTGTACTTACGTCGTGAAGGTTCTACCGAGAGGCCCTTACTGGAGACGACACGTTGACCAGTTGCGACAACGTCACGTTTCGCCTCACGATACGGAGCCGGGCGAGACGTGCATAACAGAAAGTTCTGGTGATTCATCAGAACACACGGCTACGACTTCAGAGCCAGTTGCGGAGGAAAGTCCTGCAAGCACTGCGGCGGGTTCGAGTGATGGTGGTAGTCTGAGGTTGTCGCAGCGTACTCGACAACGCCGTCGGTACTGGCCGTGCGAAGACTACGTCTTCCAATCATAGGGGGAGGTGTTATGGAGCTGACAACTCCATATAAAATATTGGGCGACAAACGTTGCGCACATATATTGTTGTGGAGTTTCGACTGAGAGAGTGGGTTTTTTGTTTACGTTGGGATTACGAAAACTACGAGTGTGTGAATATTGTGTGATTGTGTAATAAAGGTTGTGATTGAGAACCTGCGTTTCCAGATTTTGAGAACCTACGTTGTAACACATACAATTATTCAAAACTACCAAGCTGCTCCAAGATCAGGCAATAATTGATAGGAAGTTAATTTTTTGAGAGAGCGAAAAAATATATGAAATGGAATACCTGATAATAACTCTTCATAGAAGTAATACTCTATGGCTTCGTATTACGCTTAGCACCTAAATTTTGCTTCCCAAACATCTACAGTAATCTGGAATACTGCCTGCCTTTACTACAAGATCTCACTTATCCATTTCGACCAAGTCAACGGTGAACTCACCAGCATTCAAATATAGCATACATCTCCTGGTTGAATTCGTATGAGGTATTGTTGTGTGCCAGTGAAAATGACGACGACGGTCTATGAATTACTTTGGAAATTCCATCAGTTGAGTGTGTTCGATTAATCTTTCACTCACTGGCACAAAAATGGCCGCCTTCAATATTGCATCGGTTCGACACTGTTTTTTTGTCTTTTTCCACCGCTGTACACCTCATAGAACATGCCCTCACGCGATATTCTGATATCCTGTATGTCTGTCTTCTGACATTTTACCCGAATAAAAAAAAATTGTCTGTCTGTGTGTGTATGTGTGTGTATGTGTGAAAAACGGCGTGCGCTGCATGCACACACACACACACACACACACACACATACATACACAGACTACACACAAGCGTGAACACGTTCACGAACACGCACTTACTTAGAATCTCGTTCGACTATCAAAAGTCATTCAGTGCATTTTTCGTTGAAATTGTTGCAAGCAGTGTCCATCAAGAACTAATATCGAAGAAAATGACGTCCCAAAAAAGACAGAGAAAAGATAGTTTGATGGCAAGACGTTTTCATGGTGAAAATAGAATGTTTGTTGGTAAATTCACAGTGTTGAAAGCTAATAAACTGCTATTTTCTCGCAGACGATATGTGCTATTTTCCCGAGGAGGACAAATTGGCCAGCTACTTACTGGCATCGTCTGGCAAAGTGTATGTGGGCAGTCGTCGCTCTTACAAGGGTCGAAATTGGGCATTCGGCCAATACCAGCGTTACGTGCTGCCCGCCGTCGAGATGGCGCTGCGGTACTCATCTATCAAGGCAACCGACCGCGCCAACCCTGTGCGCGTTGTTCGCGCTCTCACCAACCAGGTGCCCCCAGAAGTTTAAAAATTATATTCACTTCTATAAATGAAGAGCTTGTGTTTTTTTCATATACACATATATGGCTAAATTTTATCTAAACCATATGCATGACTAAATTATATTTGAATTATATGAAATATCTAGTTAAATATATTTAATTTCCCAAATTCTGTATGTGTCAAAGATTAAGAGTTTCTTAAATGTTATGTTTTCACTTTTTATATTGGTATTGATATAATTATACAGTGTTAAATTTGTGTTGGTCTGACACATACCGTATTTAATTCCATTCAATAAAACTTTCTGCAAATTTACCGTTGAACTACGTTCAACCCGTCTTTTTTTAAGTTTTGTGCAAAATGGTGGATGTAGTATAATAATGCTTGTATATTTCAACAAAACGCCACACAATTAAAAAAAAAATCAGTAATAAATAATAAATGGAATCACAACACCAAAAAAACAATCAAAAATGTGTTTTCTGTGCACGCAACTCGATGCACACATAAAACACACACGCACACACACACACACACATATATACAGACGAACACACAAGCTGATAAAAAACACATTTCTCATAATCCGCCGTGGTTTCTTTCACAGCTGAACTCGAACGCTCACCGAGGGGTGCTGCAAGGTCGCTGGAATGGAAGTTACGAAGATGGTACCGCGCCGTGGGCCTGGACCGGCAGTGGCGCCATATTCAAAGAGTATCTGAAGAACAGAGGAGAAAGCCCGGTGCTCTACGGACAGTGCTGGGTATTTTCGGCAATCTTGGTCACCGGTAAGTGCGCGCAGTGTTGAAGGCTATCCCTGTCCGAAATCACGCTAAAATCACCGAAAATCTCGACCAAAACTATTCGTCGAAATCTCTTTTGCAAATTCCCCTGGTTGAATTTCCCGGTGAATCACCGAATAAGCCTCCGATTATAATGTCGCAAAATCCTCGCTAAGATCTTCAGCAAACCTCCCGGTAAGATATTGACTAAAATCTCCATTAAATCCCAGCAAAACCATTGACTGAATCCCCGGAAGAATTCCAGGCAAATATTTCAGTCTGAATTGGGCGCAAAATCACCATAAGAACCATCATTTGCACAACTTATTCTACGCCGTTTTGTGGAAATCATTGTATAATGGGTTGATTGTAATTGAAGATCGAATACACACAAAGCACTGTGAGGTTTCTTTGGAAAATTTCATTTTAAGTATCTTCGTGTCTGCGTGTGTGTGTGTATGTTTCCTCGCCGAGTTGATCTGGACACGATTGAGATCTACACATCTGCATCTTGCAGTTGACATAATTTTCTTCAAATTTCTCGCATTTGTCTTTGGATTTGTGACATGCACACATCGATACAACGTCTGAAAATCTTACATACCATTCTCTATGAATTTCCTTCGATCCGGTTGTGTGTATGCATCTGTGTATCTGTTTGTGTGTGTGTGTGTGTGTGTACCGTTAGCTTGTCGTGCTCTGGGCGTGCCATGTCGCAGTGTGACCAACTTCGATTCGGCCCACGACACGGACGGCACCCTCACCATCGACCATTTCTATGACGAGAATGGCAACAAGCTTGACGTGAGTTGAAGATCAACGAGAACTATGACAGCGCCACCAGAATTTGCATCAGCATTTATCACTTCCTATACCAGTGGTTCTTAACCTGTGGGGAATTCCCCACCGGTGGGGAATGGAATAGTTGCCAAGTGGGAAGCTAAAGGATGGACAGCAGTACAAATGTGTGTTTTTATCAATTCAAATTTGTTAAAAAAATTGTTTCCAATGCCTCTGGACATTTACTTTGATGTAACAACTGAATTTATTGAATTTATCAGCGCTGTTGTGGAAAATGAAGAGATGGCTCATTAAGAAGTGGAGAATCAGAGAAAAAAGGTCAAGAACCACAGTCCTATAATAATTTTTCTATAGCGCCATTGAATTACCAGCGCAAAAAGAGACATTCATAATATTCCCTATAAATCATAATAAAATTATAGTGAATGACAAATCACAGAAACACAACACTGACATGCAAACTCGAAAAGCAGACCTCACAAGCAAGACGGTGAGACAAAATCAAAATCTGTGCTGCAGCTGTGCAGTGAATGAGAAAAGAAGATACGAGATTAAAGAAGAAATACAGCAAATATTACTCCAATGAGCAGCGGCGTAGATTTGTGTCGAGGCTCGGGGGGATGACAGCCATCATGTATTAGTGTTCAAGGTTGGCTCAGTGCTCAGTTGGTCAATTGCATGGGACTCTTTTAGGCAACACACATACCTCAATAAAAAGTATATTGCGTAAAGTATAATTTTTCACATGCTTATAATTTTTTACATTTTTCGTGTAATGAAATTTTTTTCCCATGCTGATTTTGATGGCAATATACCCTTCAATGTACTTGACTAAGCAGAATTATCGGAGAATATAATTGCATATTCATACCCCCAGTCAATTTGTGGGGGGTATATATACCCCCCACACACCCCGAGGATCCACTCCTATGCCAATGAGCGAAAAAATGACAGAAATACGACAGCACTTGACAGCATAACAATTCTTACTTCGTATATAGTTTGGTGGTTTATTAGTTTGGTGATGGTTTTGTTTGCAGAGAGGACCGAACGGTGATGCAAATGATTCCATCTGGAATTTCCATGTGTGGAGCGAGGCCTGGATGACACGTCCTGATCTACCGCTGGGTTATGGTGGCTGGCAAGTGGTCGACGCAACGCCACAAGAAATGAGCGCTGGTGAGCTCGCCAATAATTGGCCTGTTTACCTAGACGTTCGACGTGTTGTTGCTAGAGGATCCTAGTTTTCCCATAAGAAATTTGTCCCTTTACGGATTCATTATGTGTAGTTACTCGCAGATAACAGCACAACACACTTTGTATTTGCACTCCCCACTGGTCAGAACGCAGCCAACACACAGGCCAACAGTCATTAGTACACTAACTCCTCACGCGCAACTAGCCTTACACATGCAGACAAACATACATACACACTCGCATACACACACACCGCACGCGCCTTACACAGTATGTATACCGCCGGTAATCAGCTAGCGTCATCGTCACTTCGACCAATCACCGAGCAGAACCCGATCACACCACATTATGGTGATAAAATGTGTTATATTTATAAGTATTTCGCTCACCTCAATTCTCAAGATCAGTGGTTCTGTGGACAATACCCCACTGGTGGGGAATAGAAGAGTTGCCAAGTGGAAATCTAAAGGTCGGACAGAACAGAACAACTATGTGTGTTTTTATCAATTCAAATTCGTTTATTTTTGTTTGTAATGATCTGTTGACATTAACATTGATATAACAACTGAATTTATTGAATTTATCAGCGCTGTGTTGTAAAATGAAGAGATGGCTCATAAAGAAGTGTGGAATCAGAGAAATAGGGTTGAGAACCACTGAATCAAATAATGATAGATAATGAATGATAGATAGATAAGATAATGAGCTGTCGTGTGACCGTGTGCATATTCACTGTCAAATATTTTCACTCAGTCACACGCGGTACAGTCTAGACCAGGGGCTCTTAACCGGTTGACGCTAAATGTGTAAGGATTCAAGAACATTTGATTAAGAACATTTGATGTAACGAATTTCTTCCATTCCCTCGCCTCCTGCAAAGGCAGCACATTACATTAGAACGCTAAACCTAATCTAACCTAAAATCTATGGAAAATATAGAAACTTTTTTGTACGTTTTTTAAGCGTTTTTCTTATAAATTAGCGTTTTTAATGTTCTTGAATCCTTACACATTTAGCCTAGACCCTCATAACCGGGGTGCGAGTCTGGTTTCTAAAGAGTGCGAGGAATCCGGTGAAAAAGAAAAGAAAATATATTTTTCACCGATGCTTGTGATTTTTTCTGACATTTTGTCTTGCCGAGTCCACTAAAACAGTGTACGGCGAAATATTACGTCGTTTCTATTTTTGTCTTTTTCATGCTAGCTATAAATAATTCAGGAGGTGTGAGAACTGACTGCTAATTTGCAAAGGATGCGAACACAGAAAAAAATTAAGAATCAATTGTCTAAGACAGAACTTGTTAATGAATCATATAAATGGATATATAATTATATAAATTCTATAAATATCTGTTGATCAAATTATGTGCGTCAAGTGAAGATTTTCGGACATAAGATTAAAATAGCTTCCAATCATGATTTCATGAATGCACATGCCATTTTATGTCAAACATATCCTAGATAAATAACCCTGAGTTATTACGGGTCATAATAATATAGTGTCTGTCTAAGAACAACAATTATAACAAGAATAATTAAGTGTGCGTCTAAGAACAACATCGAAAAATTACAGCTGTGATGGATTTTGTATTTGCAAAAATTGACATCAATTGGCTCGGCTAATCGTCGCCTCACTTGCCTATCAATTGCAACGCGCTTACAATGATGTGTCGGGACACAGCTGGTCGTTTCGAGTGTGGTCCGTGTCCAGCGGTGGCCGTACGTCGAGGAGAGGTCGGTGTGGGCTTCGAGACTCCGTTCGTGTTCGCCGAAGTCAACGCCGATGTGGTGCACTGGATCAAGGACAAGGAGAGTGACTGGGGGTTCTCCAAGATGTACGACAACAAGACTCGGTGAGCTGTGTCAGACGGAGGTTTAGTGCGATTAATTGGCCACGACTTTGGCTGTAAACAGTGGCGGATCCAGAGTGCAATTTTGGGAGGGGCTGAAATAATTTGGGGGGCTGAAATTTGAGAGCGTTGAGTCATTAGGCAACGAATTTGTGATAATGCTTCTATCAACAAATTCTACAGACATATATTTTTATTGACCTCTTTTAATAAACCTCTTGGTTATGAGGAGTTGATGGAAACATTTTGGGGACTTTCAGCTCCCTGAGCCCCCCTCTGGATCCGCCAGTGCCTGCAAACGATGCTGAGGAATTCTATAAGAAATTCTATCGCGTTTTCCAGCCGATCTTTAGCACTAGTGAGTGAAAATATATGTTGAAATAATAAAGGAGCCCAATAATATTTAAGCGGATATTTATAGACACATGCAGCTTATCAAGCCATATTTAATTGATTTAATTGATGGCTGAAATTTGTTTGCATGCTAAATTTCAGTGTTGGCTCACTGATTTTGACGCAAAAACTAGAAGACAATATGATTGACTTCAATGAAGATGAAGAGGACATCACCCTCAAGTACAAGGTAAACACAATACCCAACTTTTAATTGATAGATAAACCAAATTAATGAGAGGAGCGGAAACGACATGGACCAATGAGCAATAATAATAAATGTTGATTAGTCATTCCATGATGAAAGATGTACCGCAGGTAACATTGTATAGAGGCAGTATAGTATACAGTGTAGTGGTTTTTAACCTTTTTTCTCTGATTCTCCACTTCTTAATTAGACATCTCTTCATTTTCCACATAACAGCGCTGATAAATTCAATAAGTTCAGTTGTTACATCAAAGTAAATTTCAAGAGGTAATTAGAAATATAAATAAACGAATTTAAACTGTTAAAACATATTTGCCCTTCTGTCCGACATTAAGCTTCCCACTTGACAACTCTTCCATTCCCCACCAGTGGGGAATTCCCCACAGGTTGAGAACCACTGGTGTAGAGAGCCGATATAGCCCCTGAATAGAACCAAAATGGAGTGGAACTTTGCCGCCCCTGACAGCAGAAGCTCGTGTCGATGGTATACTTGCAAAATGAGCCATAATAGATGAATTGCGAAAAGAATGAAACAGATGATATAAAAGAAAGATATGATAAAGAAGAATGCCCATGTACAGAATGAACACCCAGACACAATATCAATGCGCACGTACGAGAACAATTTACGATCGCCTCACTTAGTAAAGCGCAGAAAAATTGGGATTCAATTAAATGCGGAGTATTCTGATTGAGCTATGCACCATCTATAGCAGGGGTTCTTAATCGGGGCTGCGAGAACTGACTTCTGATTTGAAAAGAGTGCGAACATGTGGACTGTGTGGTGTAGTGGTAGCACACCCGCCTCACAAGCGGGAGGTCCGTGGTTCGAGACCCGGCGGAGCAGAATTTCTTGGGCGGATTCTATAATCCAACAGCCCCTTTCCACCCAGCAGTAAATGGGTACCAGATATCAGTCATGTGTTGTGTCATGAATTCTTGGGAGGTGACCCTCTCTAATACGTCTTCCGTCCTTGTGACGTCATAGCTTGGAGAGGGTCGGTTCTGCGGTGGCAGCGACCTGCACGGTGCACACCTGTGTGTGTTCATAAGCTTCGACTTCTTCCTGTGTACTTAGGTCTGTGTACGCAGCTGTCACTTGGGCCTTTAGCCTTTAACACTTTTAACACTGAAAAAAGTTAAGAACCTCTGTTCTATAGATATTCTCCAGTTCTGGTTTCAATTCATTCCGACTCTGGACTGGTTCAAAGAGCGGATCACACACTTCAGTTCATTTTCTTCAACGTCCTTATCTAACCACTTCGCCACAAACGTACACGCGCGTGTGTGTGTGTGTGTGTGTGATGTCAGTATGCCGAAGGAACAGAGATGGAGAGGGTAGCAATGATGAACGCGGTGAGAGCCACCAAAGAGGCACATCGGCTCTTCGACTACGCCGGCGAGAAAGAGAAGGATGTGGTGCTGGACCTGGTCGACGTGGAGTCAGTGATGATTGGACAGCCTCTACCAATCACAATCAATCTCAAGGTGAGATACAACGAGTCTGCATGCTAGCCTGTTGAGACTATAGGGTGCGCCACGTTTGGAGACTTCAGTGACGTTTTGTCCGAGTAGAACTGAAAAAAAAATTTGATATGAAATGAAATTTTTTTTAACTGAACACTTTTTAATGTTCTTCAAATATATTATGGTATCAGCACTGGCTGCCTTCTTATATTCAGCCACTAGCTCATTTGACACTGCGTCGAATGCTTGACAGAATTTGAGCGACAAAACGAGGACAATTTCGGCCATTGTTCACGCTGATACGTGCTATTATAATGGCATCAGGGCTCACACAATTCTTCACCGAGCGCTCAAATTTGAGATGAAACCGCATGCTGGTAAAATATCCATACATGCATATATATATAATACATATTGTATTGAATTGTATTGAAAATTCGTATACAAGCATAATCTTTTCATGTGTATGAAAAAAATAATGAAATTGATTGTGTCGGTTGATAATTTTGCTATAAATGAAAAATTTGGCATGAATTACTGGGCTTTGCTTGCTGAAATCGCTTTGTAAAATTGTAGACGAACGAAGATTGGCAACAATTATGCGTGCGTGCTGTGGTTTCAGAGAGGACGGAACAATTGGAAATATTGACCAAGAACTACATGGACAAACTGGTCGAGTATTGTGTGGTGAAGGTTTTCACGATATGCAAGGTGGTGGAGACTAGGCAGGCATTGAGTGCCGAGGACGACTTCCAGATCGCCAAACCCAAGCTGAAGATCCAGGTGTATATTATATACACTCATGTAGGTACAAACGGCCGGGGAGGTTAATATTTGTTGAGGGACCCGTTGTCTCACGCATGATATTGAAATTTATCATAAAGTAGCGCATTAAACTACCGTCAGTCCCCAGGAGACCGAGGGGCTGCTCGTAACTGCATTTTCACAAAGTGGGACTTCTATTATAATGGTGCTTTATTTATAATTGGGCCCCAATCACGGACCTCGGAGGCGGGTTCATAAGACCTCGCGTCGGCTCTGATAGTTTCAACCATTTCCTGTGTGGGATGGATATGACAACCAGAGTGATCATATTTCCGATTGCTGTTTGCTTCTGTAACAGGTTCATCCTGAAAAGCTTAGCGTTGGCGACCAGCTGTATGTTAAATTTTCGCTGAAGAACCCACTGCAGTACGTTCTCACCGATCTTGTGTTGCGCTACGAAATCAGCGGACTGCTGGACCCGCAAGCTGTCAAACTTCCCAGGTGAGTGGGGATTTGATAACATCTCACACACATACATACACACATACATACATACAAACACGCTGCTTCAGTCTCACATTTCTCATATTTCTGATACACTGTGGTATTCAACAAAGCACATCTCAACAAGCTATTATCTTAATTCATGTTAGAACATTTTTTTTCACTGGAAATTGACGGAAACATGATTGAGCTTTATTTCAAATATCATCATAGCTTAATATCATCATAATATTTGCTGAGGAAAATGTTTCAAATCTCGAAATTTCCTCAATTATTTGTTCATAGCAAATAGTAGCTCTGGTGTTTTACTGCTCAGATATTTAAATATTCACACTCGAATGTTGTATTTTCTTAGTATGATGCACAAATGTAATCGGACGATACTGTCAACTATTTGGGATAGTCGACCAAATTTGACAGGACCGATTTGGTGAATTCCGCAACCATCTCACTTGGTGATTTTCTCTGTCCAGTTCGGTCGCCGCGTCCGGCGAGTTCAACTACAGCACGAATTTCAAGCTGAACAAGGCTGGCAGTTTTAGACTCGTGGCCAACTTTGAATGTCGCCAGTTGATCGACATCGACGCCGGACGATCACTGAAAGTTTCCGAATGAGTCCCCAACGAAAATCGACCCTCACTGGTCCTCAGTGTTTGGACCTGTCGGACGGGACTAAACCATCCACCTAGAAATCTCGAGTATAAAGCTGAAAAACGTGTACGCATATCACTCTGCTTATGTCGTCTTATAACAGCCTACTGTGTAAACTTTGAATTCCTGTAACAAGACGAAACAGGTATATATTAAGCCGCAGCAGCAGATGAGACGAACGAAAAATTATATAATGATATAACACAACGTACAACTAATCCAACGCACAATAACCTCTCACACCACGCTAACACTCACAAACAACCATCCCAACACACACCACCGACACAACTGCCCGATCTCACTGACACACACTTGCTCACATCCCTAAGCGATCAGAGTGCCAATCCACAACGCACATATTCTCACAATTCCTTTGAAGTTATATATAGAATAAATACAAATTTAACATCTACATCGCACTCTGTGAAATATCTATCTGTTTTATACTACATACTATATATATTACGGTGGTAGCATTGATTTATGATGTCCTGATGGAATAAAAACAAAGCCTGCTTTCACGTGTCATATATTGTCATTCATTTCGGCATATCATCAATATGCAAATTCACTACGTTCCAGCCACGTTCGCATTGAACGGTGCGAAACAAACGAAGACTTTCACACTTCAACAGCAGCGTTTCAATGTAAAATAGGAGAAAATCACAGTTTGCTGGTCCCGTTGCTTGAACGGATCAGTGTTGATCCGTCGATTTGTCGACGGCCGGACTGCTAATGTGCTCGGAATCGACGTCAAACGCCGGATTGCTGATGCCCCAGTCGGCGTGCGGTTGTTCAGCTGGCTGGAGTAGCTGCAATTTCACCTGCCCGTCGGCTGGCGTTGACTTGAGGCAGCTCGAGACGGGCGTGCTGTTGTTCCTGGCCGCGCCGGGCGGGTTGAACACATCCTGCAGGTTTCGGGCTGCCGGGCTGTTGGTGGACATGGAGCCGGCCCGAGCTGCTCGCATCTGGCATAATAGCAATGTTTACCAATGTTGCATATTGCACATGACAGCTGCTCAGGGCCAATTTATCTCATGACAATTGATCACGAGTCATCAGAGAAGAAAATTCACATGATAAATATGATAGCGACCATTATAGTGATGCTAATTCGAATATAAATAATTCATACAATTATTATCACTATTATTAATAGTACCATTTTTATTATTAGTGTTATAAATGATTTTTTACGATGGGGCGCGTACCTTGCGAGCGATGGGGTTGGTTGCACCGAGCGTTTCCACCGGTTTCATTGGCCTTCTCTGTTGCATGACTGTCTGTCGTTGTCGCAACACTCTCAGTGCATCCTCGCGCACACTCGGCTTGCGAATGTTGCCCAATATCGGCGTGCCAACTGGATAAAACACGTGGGTGCATTAGTGCTGCCGTTTGAAGAATTTGCCGTCTGCCGTTTCAGCCGGCAATTGTAAAAAATATCGAATTAATAAATTATGCGTCAACTGATTTCAACGATGTTTGGATTAATTAATAGAAATTCAACTGTTTTGTCTTATTGTTCAATTACTAAAAGTATTTTGAAATAGACTAACCCGTTTTGCTTGCTATATATTCTTAGCTTAGCACAGCCTTAAGGAATCTGAAGGAAGTACTGGAAATTGCCGAATCGTGTGAACAATCACTTATAGTGTTGTATAGATATCTCTTTACTTTGTACTTTTATCAAATGGAAAATAACGGAATTAGTCAAATACCGAAGAACGATAATATCAAGTAGGCTGCATCGAACCTTCGTTGATGTTGGTGCTGAGTCTCTGGAAGCGCTTGCGGAAGGCCACGTCCAGAGTGCCGATGGCCTGCGGCTTCTGCTGCTGGTTGACCAAGTTCTTGATGGTCTTGCGGCGAGCGAGCCGGTTGGTGCCGTCCTCGGAACTCTCTTCCGGCAAGTCGCCGTCTTCACGAAGACGTTGCAGATTCTTGACAATGTCGACCGCGTTCTTGCGCAGCATCTCCTCGGGGGATTCCTTTTTCTACAGCAACGACAACGAAGAGAAGCACATTACATTCACTCATTTCACGACAGCGTATATCCTTATAATTCGGCATTTCAGTATTAGAACATCACATACAAAATCAGTCACTAAATCTGTTGAAGCAATGCTCGAAAACCGAGCATAGTCCAGAAAACATGAAATTTATACGTTCATAAATGAACATAAAAATCAATGTCTGAGTAAAACGATGAAGCTAACAGTTTCTCTATCAACGAACTCACATTACGAATCTATACACTGCGAAGTGGAGAAATTGGACGTGATCAACGTGAATAATGTAAACGTACGTTTTTCGTGCAGCACTCCAAGTCCACGTACGCCAAGATGTGCGATAATGTTCCGAATCGATGGAACAGCATGGCGACAAATTGAATGACAATAATGAGTCCAAAGAAGAAGACAAACACGAGACCGATGGGTTCCATGTGCAAATACTCCTTCTGAATGATCACCTGTCAGACGGTACAACACAGACAAATATATATTAACAAATATGAGATATGTGCATTTTTTGTGCGATTTCGAGTCATAAACTGGCAGCCGATATTTTTTACTCTTAAAGGCGCCATTGAAAATATAATTCCACTTTGCTTTGTCACAATAGGAAATTTTCCTATGGAAATTAATTCTTTCAACTTCTGTCTTCAAGAATTACAATTATTCAACTTTATTTCTTGAAAATATGAAATTACACTTTATGATCTCACCTCGCCCGTTTCTGGAATCAGTGTGATGTTGGATTTGACGCCCAATGGCCAGTCGATGTGCAGGTTGTCCTTGTTGAGCTGCATCAGGAATACGATGAGGATGAACAGGGCGTTGCACATGAAGAAGAAAAAGACAGACTGGTTCCTCAGCTCGGCCAAATCTCGAGCGATGCGCTCCTTCTCTGCCTTGTCTTCGTCTATTGGCCACAGGTACTGCTTAATCAGATCCTTCCAGAATTGGATCTCGTTGGGCGGCAAATAATCGACCTTTCCTCGCTTCAACGACTTGTCCTCAATCCACAGCGGATTTTTTAGCTGATCTCTCGGCTCTCTCACCTCTGTAACAATCCAATTGAGTACCGTTAGCCTACTTCATTTGCCAAAGCTAAACAACAACAAGGGTACACAATGCACATCCAATTTATGTGCATTTTCAATTTTTCATCCAAATGCCGTTTTAATTCATCCAATTTATACACATCCATCCCATTAATGCCGAGAATTTCGAAATGTTAATTTTTTCGATTCTCAATATAATTAATATTGGATTTTTAATATAAACTTTATGGTATATTAATTATTAACCAAATTATGATGGTGTGATCGATGATTCCAAGAGATTTCGATACGCATGAATAAAAAATGTTGAAATAAATTTTACATTTCACCGTAATAATGCGAAAATCACCCACCGTCTGTTGAGTCCGTATCTTTGTCCGTGCACGTGTCGTTATCCTCTTCCGGTATGCCAACGATGACGTCATTGGCTTGCGTGGAGCTGCGGCTAGCCATCCTCCTACGTCCGCCCCTGCACGCGTTGCGGCCATCCCATACAACCACCAGCCAAATATGTAAATTGATTAATTAATTAATAAGTAACCGAATGAATTTTGTGAATATGTGTGCCTGCACTGTTGGATGACGTCATTATCGACGAACAACAATACCTGATCAAGAGCGGATAAAGCTATTTGCTAGTCATCTACCATCTAACAACACTTGCACCTGTGCAAACTTGACTCTCATTTATTATTTTATATTTTCGCCTTTTTTCCGGTATATTCTATCTGTGTCCATATTATCGTCTTCTTCAACTTAACGCGCCTGTGCGCAAATCCGTACATTATTAGTATTATTATTGATTACAGGCAAATCCAGTAGCATGGGGGAAGATTGCAAGTGCACTATTACCATCCTGCGGTGGCCCCCCATGTGTACTGGAAGTGTCCCCAAAGATTCAGAGAGAACAAGATCTCGAAAAGAAAATAATTCCAGGAAGAGAGTTGGAAGAGAAAACAATAAATAAATAACAATAAATAACAAAGTACAGATCCGTACTTACCCGTCGATGGAATCAATTTTCTTGTTCAAGACTTCGAGGGAATCGGCGATTCGCTTGATCTGTTCCCTTTCGTTCACTTGTTTGGTGTATGTACAGCACATGATGCGGAACAAGTTTGCAAAGGAAAACTCGATCGAACCCTCTTCATCATCTCCTTTAGCATTGTGCAAATAGCCAAGAATTCCCCCCGGCTTTTTCTTGGCTTCTTCGGCAGCTTTGCGCTCCTCCTCCAGCTCCTGAACGAAAAATGCAAAGCAAACTTAGAAAGGACTCATAGTCAGTTGAATGGAAGATCAAATAAAATCCGCACACGCAGTCGTCTTTGTGATTTTTCTTGTTGTGCTATTAAAAATCCCATCATAGCAATTAGAGTAGGTCACCTTTTTGGTCTTCTTGGCCAGGACTTCACGTGTTCCCCACGTGACGTTGTTGAGATTGATGATCGAGTAGAGAATGAGCAACAGGTACATGGACGGAATGGCCAGCAGGTATATGAGCCGGGAAACAGACACTTCAGCTCAGGCAAACTTCCGTTGCCTATAGATGCTACAAGGTGAAATTCAAGATCCTGCGTGTACATTTTTATGATATTATTTTTATCTTATTTAAATATTTACAAAACTCTTGGTAAGTGGTACTAATATATGTTTAACTATGTACTAAATAGCATGTACTAATTGTTTTATCTCAATTGATGTTTTCCGTTTTTCGCGCTTGTGTTTTACCGGCGCTATAGCAAATACACGTTGTTGTCGTTGTTGTTGTACAATCCTTTTTATGATTTGTGTGTGCAAAGTGTAAAAAACCAAATAAACAAAAAAA
Organism: Sacculina carcini; assembly: GCA_916048095.2. Classification (NCBI taxonomy): domain Eukaryota; kingdom Metazoa; phylum Arthropoda; class Thecostraca; family Sacculinidae; genus Sacculina; species Sacculina carcini. The sequence continues at coordinate 2,582,376 of OU696585.1, forward strand.
AAATGTTTTTTGGTTTTTTCTAAGAAACAAAAAAACTATGTTTTTTGTCTCGTACTCAATGAAAATCTATCTTACATATACGCCTACGCCTATTATTATTAGTATTATACGCCTGGTCAGGGTTTGAAAAAACCGGGTTTAAAAAAAAACAAAAAAACATGTTTTTTAGAAAAAACCAAAAAACATAGTTTTTTTGTTTTTTTTTAAACCCGGTTTTTTCAAACCCTGACCAGGCGTATAATACTAATAATAATAGGCGTAGGCGTATATGTAAGATAGATTTTCATTGAGTACGAGACACCGGGAACAATTCACAATAACATTTACACGCACAAAGGCAAAAAATTTGAGTTTTTTCCACAACGGAAAAAAATTATGGAATCAATTATCGGCGTCACTGAAGACAATACGAAGGATGTCAGAATTCAAAAAAACAACTGTACAGTCATTATATAAGACAATATTAAATTGAGATTGACATTGATGGGTCCTCACCGCCACCTTCTCGTATGAATCTTGTTTCCCTGTACATACGTGTTTCTTGTATTGTTTAAATGTTTTGTTTTTGAGGCAGCACAAGCCCTTAAAGCTTCTTATGCCTCGCCAATCACGAAAGTTTGTCATTATGTTTTCTGTTCCTTTCTGAATGGCAAAATACATTTGAAATGCCAAATTTTTATTTCGTTAAATCCTAGGGTTGACGCTGCTTCTTGTCTATAGTGCGACCCCGCACTCCCTAAAATGCCATAAACGATCCTGAATTTTTTAATTTTGAATTAGAGTATTTTACAATTACCGTTTTATCAGGTGAACAATTTTCTGAGCTACAGTTGAATAAACTGTATTAGAACACGCAATATGCGTGTGTGTTGTGTTTGTGTGTCAATTTTGTATGTTAAGCTTGTGAGTCGGCAGAAGCGGCGCCAGGTTTTTCTGATGGGGGGGCTGAGGAGAGGCTACGATAAGCGATGCGAGAGCTTGGCGAAATATGAGTAACCACAGTGGAATTGTTTACGGTCAGGATTTTCAGGGGGCTAAACAAAGATTTGGTATATTTTGACAAGGAGCTTCAACCCCTCTAAGCTCTCCCCCTCGGCACCGCCTCTGTGCCTCATGTTTGTAAAGGTTAAATTAAATATAAGTTAAATGCCTAAGTGACAGCTGCTACACGGGAAGAAGTCGAAGCTTATGAACACACAGGCGTGCCCCGTGCAGCTCGCTGCCACCACAGAACCGACCCTCTCCACGCTATTACACCACGAGGACGAAAGACGTATTAGAGAGGGCCACCTCCCCAGAATGCATGACACAACACATGACTGATATCTGGTACCATTTACTGCTGGGTGGACAGGGGCTGTTGGATTATAGATTCGCCCAAAGAAATTCTCCTCCGCCAGGTTTTGAACCACGGACCTTCCGCATATATATTCTGTATGAATATAATTCTTCTGTCGCTACAAATAAATAGTTTCTACAAATAGCTACTCCGTGAAAACTCGAAACAGAGAAAAACAATAATGAAAATATTAGCACTAAAAGCATAATATAAATTATCAAATAAGACTGAAGACAGTATAGAATTAATCGAGAAATTAATCACGTTAGCATATCTGTCGTGTTATCTGATTAAGCAACACACGGCTATACGTTGATAGTTTGATGCAATTGCTCAATTTTAACCAAAAATTGACTCATATTGTTGTTTTCATTGGCAAGCACACAAGGTATATTCAATAACACACACACACACACACACACATACACACACACGTGCGTGATACCGGTATATCACTATATGACCAGACTTTCCTTCACTGAATAACCATTTGCAGAAAATCACGTTATTTTATGTGTGTGTATGTGTGTGTGTGTGTGTGTGTGTTGCTTTTTGGAGCTTACATGCGTGCAGTGGGCGTTGTTTGTGCATTGTACGATCGCATGTCTGTATGTTCGTCTGTTGGCATGTGCATGTCCTCGTGTGTTCGCGTGTGTATGAGTGTGTGTATGTGTGTGTGTTTGTTTGTGTTTGTTTGTGCTTGTATACGCGATGGTGCTTTTTGTGTGCAATCGTATGGCGCGATAATCCTTCTGGGTTGGTGCCTCTGCACAACGTTTTTGCTTTCATTTTACCCGAATTAAAAATAAAAAAATCGGCTGCAGGTGCGCACCCAGTCAAATTTTGTACGGGGAACAGGAAAAGTTGCCATACCATCTATGAACACTCCAAATATACACGCATCCCGATTGAACATTCCGAGTCCATATTGAGCACGCCACTGGCATTCGACGCCTATTTGCAACACTTCTATCGTTCGAAAAAATTCCCGAGTCACCGGACAGTCGAAAGACATACGCACGTACACACACACACACACACACACACACACACACACACACACACACACACACACACATACACACACACACATACAGACACGGACAGACAGACTGACAGGATAGCCTTAAAACGTCCAGTGCCTAGGCCGATGTGGAGTCATTCCTTTCAAGGATCCCGTCTTTGAAGGCACTCGCGGTCTGTGAGCCAGCTGAAATCGACTTTCTAGTTGGAGTTCAACCTCGTCGGTTCCATTGAAGCCAGCATGCTGCGATCAAGGACTAGCGGTGAGAAGACAAACATTCAGAAACATTCAGTTCGATAGGATGATCGCAAAATTCAATAATTGCGGAGTGAATTGATTATGAAGCAGTAATCTACTCAAGTGAAGAAGAACAAAACTCAACTCTTTTTGTTCTTCTTCTTGACTCTCTTCTATATTTTCGAAAGATCTCTTAAGATTCCATAAGAAGACATTTACAAAGACCTGAAATCTTTATTATAAAGATCTCAACACTCTTCTTTTCATTTTCTATCCAAGTTTATATCTAACTATACTTTCCAGTTTTATGGGAAGGGTTGATTATGCTTGGCAAGGCGAGATATACTGTTTTTACATTAGCTTTTCTAGACAAAATTCATTTAAACAAATGATAGTCATGTGTAATGATACCATCTTGTAATTCACCCAAATTAAAACGGCATTAGTACAGCAGCATCATTTTAACATTAGCGATTCGGCGGAACTGAAATCTTTCAGATAATGCTATCCGTTTCGAAAATCTATAGCCAAAAAAATTAATATTCACCTACACGCTTAGAGCACAATCCAACCACACTAACCAATCAACCCAACCATCAATCAGAACTCAGAACCCGAAAATATCCTAGCATGGTGTGGAGTGAAGTTTGCCCCGGTATGGAGTGAAGCTTGCAATGGGCATATATGTGTGTATTTGTATACTTTATATCCGAATTCTGTCATTGATTTTGATCTATTGTACATCAATCTTGTAACCTTTGTTATTCCTGTACTTAAATGTGTAGAATATACTACTAATAATCATGCGTTTTGATCATAACACCTTCGATATGTGATCAGGCTGAATACTGATGCGATAGAAGACATTTGAGTCAAGTTTCATAATCAGCAGCTCAATTTTAGTCAGAATTTGTTTTAAACCCTTTTGCGAGAAAAGTCTTTGTTGACCGGTGAGATTTTTCGCTAACAGATACCAGCGGGAATACGTCGGACGTTCTCCAGGTGCGTCGTGTCGACTTCTTGGTGGAGAAGAACGCCCAGAGACACCGCACCACCGACTATGATCTCACTCGAGAAGGAGCGAGCGGAGAACTCGTTGAGCCTGTGTTGAGACGCGGAGGAACGTTCTCCTTGGTTGTTTACACCAAGAATCGATCGTTCGATTCCAAAGAGGATCGTCTCTTCCTCACGATGTCGTTTGGTAATTACAAAGTCATATCGAGTCAATGGTCGAAAATGTTTGATTTTTTTAAAGAACATCGACCGCCTGGTGATAGTGTTCAATATTTAGAGTAACACTCAAAAACCAACCTGAATTACTTTAAGAAGCAATATTTCAATAATTCAACTTCGTGTTGTATCTGAGCGAATTACATATACGTGTGCACGCATTTAAAATCATGTTTATTCGTGTTTCTATGAACACTTACTCAACTTTTACTTAAAATGTTTTCCAGTTAACCACTAATGATTAATAGAAAAGCAAATATACATAATTTTCAACAGCAATGTGCATAGCCAATGCAATGTTTCGAAATCATTTTTACTTATTCTATTTCTTGTTGGTTTTGCTAGTATTTTATGTTAAGCTTTTCGGATTATCTGATGTTTTAGAGACCAATGTCACTTAATAATATAATTACAATACTATTACTATTATTATTATCATTTTTCCAGTAATATATTTATATTATTATTATTAGCGGTTGGTTAGAATTAGCAAGTTGTTTGGCTTTGTGAAGCCTGAGTTTTGTTTTGCGTTTGATACAGGCGAAAGACCACGAACTTCGTTGGGCACCGCTGTGAATTTGCGAGTGACAGATAGCGATTCGTTCAGAGGAGACAATAACTACTGGGATGTGCGCATGCAAAGCAAAACGGCCGATTCTTTCGTATTAGAGGTAAAATAACACCGTTGATTACCAGCTCCCAAATGGCTCAGTAGCTTAGATTCTGAACTCTCGTGTGGCAGAGGTTCGCGGTTCGAATCCTGGCCCGGGTTCGTTCATCAACACCTCCGCTTGAGTCTACCGGGAGTCACCACTGTAGATGGGCGCACAGTGGGGGGCGCCATATAGTCTCAACTGGCTGGTGCGCGCTTAAGACGCCAACAACAACAACAACAGTTGCTCTCCTACGAAGATACCCACCGGACACACACAAATCATAAAACACACCCACACGCGAAAACAAGGTGCATCTGGCCAGGTTGAGATTGGGTCATCATCCTGCCCTTCTGTCACATCAGAAAAGGTTGAATGACTCAATCTATGACACCTGTCCATATTGCAATTCAGCACCACACACCACCACACACATCATGCAACACTGCACAGCACACACACAACTCAGACACCAACACAAAATAACATCCATCGGGGACCTGTGGAACAACCCGGTCACAGTGTCGTGTCTTTCCTCAGCAGCTCGAGGCTGCTCGGCCAGACAACCTGAGGAACATCAACAACAACAACAACCGTTGTTTCTCTTCAAATTCTCAATGCCCTCTCTCGGAGCTAGGGACTTTTCACTTAGGGTACGTTTGGTGCCGCTTCCTTGCCGACTATCTTTTCCGTTTCTAACTAACCTAGCCTAAATAATCTAAGCCAACCCAACCTTACTTGACCTAACAAGAAAGAGGAAGACGGCCGGGACTGAAGCTAGACCAAACGTACCGTAGGTCAAACGTCCCAACTCTGATCTTCTCTCTCCGTTTATTGTTGTTTTATTTGTATTATCATCTATTATTAATTTCAGGCAAATCCAGTAGCATGGGAAGAGTGCAAGCACTATTGCCACCCTGCGGTCACCCCATTAGTACCGGAAGCGCTCAAAAGATTTAAAGTGAAAAATAGTTCGAAAAGGAAATAATTCTGAAAATATATAGAGTTCGAAAGGAAAAGAATAAATAAATAACAATAAACAATAAATCATCATCCGATAAAAAAATTTTTCAGTTTCACTAGTCTTGTCAGGTATCTTGCCGTATTCTTACATTGCTACCTTGTGTCTTTGATATCTTGTTAGATTAACGTACCTGTAGACGCTCTGGTTGGCGCGTGGAAATGCGACCTGAACATATATCTGCTGAAAGGTTCCGGTGGAACAAAGTTCTCGTGTCCGGAAAACATCTACATCCTCTTCAACGCTTGGAATGAAGGTGAGATGACGTCTCTTCACTTTTTGTGGACCACAATAGTGGCGCCAAGGAGGATCTGAAGGAACCGAAGGCCCCTCCCAAAATCCCAAGAAAATGTATCAAGCCTCCCAATGAGCCCCCACCCAAAATCCTGACCATGATCATTTCGAATACAGTTCGTCATATTTCGCCAAGCCCCAAATATTTTCCTTTGGCCCCCTCTGCCCCTCACTGGAAAAATCCTGGCGCCGCCTATGGTTGACTGCCAGCATATTTATAATGCATTCACACAACCAATCAAACACAATGACAAAATAGACTGCTGAATAGGAAACCAGTGGAAACGTTTTAATAAGAGCCATCAAGCTGTGTAGACCAGTGGTTCTTGACCTTTTTTCTCTGATTCCCCACTTCTTAATGAGCCATCTCTCCATTTTCCACAACGGCGCTGACAAATTCAATAAATTCAGTTGTTACATCAGAGTAAATGTCAAGAGGTGATTAGAAACAAAAATAGACGAATTTGAATTGATAAAAACACACATTTGTTTTTCTGTCCAGCCTTATCTTCCTTAGACCTACGACCTTAGCTTCCCACTTGGCAACTCTTCCATTCCCCACAGGTTAAGAACCACTGGTGTAGATCATTTGATCATAGCCGGTGATACATTGTCCACTAGGTAAAACTCAGCACCTACAGGAAACAATGCAAGGGTGTTGATGATGTCTGGAAAATATCATCATTTATCTGTGGTGCTTCAGCCGAAAACTCACGAAATATACTGTTATGGAGCTGACAACTCCATATAAAATATTGGGCCACAAACGTTGCGCACATATATTGTTGTGGAGTTTCGACTGAGAGAATAGGTTTTTTGTTTACGTTGGGATTACGAAAACTACGAGTGTATGAATATTGTGTGATTGTGTATAAAAGGTTGTGATTGAGAACCTGCGTTTCCAGATTCTGAGAACCTACGTTGTAACAAATGGCGACGAGGATGGGATTTCTGGATGTTTGAAAATTCTGGAAATTTGCTTATTTGTTTCCGAAGTTTTTCGACGTGTTTTGTTGGTTCTGCATTTACTTTTGCGTGTCTCTACATACAACGCAATTTTTCAACGTGCATTTAGACTACTGCTCTGTCAATTTCGCTAAAATATTGTACTTACGTAAAGGGCAATATTACCGATAGCGAGATGGCCGATCTACAGGAGGTACTGAAGTTGATGCAGGAACAGCTGTTACAACAGCAACAACAGATGACACTGCTTACACAAGCACTGCTGACATCAGGGGTTTCACAAAATGCTGGTAATACTGCTGTTGTGCCTAATTTTGCGGCTTTTGACGCTAGTGCGGAGTTATGGTCGGACTATTGGTCCAGATTTCAGACATTTCTTGGTGCACACTCCATTGCTGAAGGCAAGCAAGCGCAGGTTTTTCTAACCAATCAATCGCCGTCCGCATACAAGCTACTGTCCAATTTGGCTCGACAGAAAAGTCCTCCAAAAGACATAAATGAGCTGACGGTGAGCGAGATCACTGCTTTCATGGAGGATCAGTTCAACCCGAAAAAGTTTGTCATACGGGAACGATTCAGATTCTGGTCGAACATGCAAAGAAATCCGGGAGAAAAAATACAAGAACTAGCCGCGCGTATTCGCCTTGACGCGGTTACATGTGATTTTTCTGCGATCAAAGATGCACAAGATGAGGCGCTGCGCACTCGTTTCATATGCAGTGTCAACAACGAGGCGATTCTCAAAGCTCTCTTCAAGGTACAGGATGATGAGCTCAATTTCTCCAAAGCAATCACAATTGCCTTGGAAGTCGAAGAAGCGGCCAGAGTAGCCAAGGAGACCGTGTACGACACCACAAAAACTGTGAATCGTGTGGGCCCAGAAACGTCTTGTAAAAAGTTAAACGACACGCGTGCTTCAACAGCGTCTGGCAGCTCGGATGCCAACACTACTACTAAACCACCCGAGCTGAAAACACCAATATGTTTTCGATGCTCCAAACCGGGTCATAAGGCGAACATGTGTGCTCACAAAGAGGACATTTGCAGGTATTGCCAAAAGAAAGGTCATCTCGAAGCGGCATGTTTACAGAAAAAGCGATCGCTAAAATTTTCACGTCAACCACCATGAGTCAGAAAAATTTCAACTGATGACCTGCTACAAATTTCTCGTGAAAAACTACTGTTGCCAAAGTTTGAGGTGCCAGTTACAATTGATGGACTACCGTGCACTATGGAACTAGATACAGGTGCCGGAGGCAACTTCATATGCGAAAATGTGTGGTCAAAACTTGGTAAGCCGGCACTAGAACAAGTGCAAACCGGCTACAGGTCAGCAAGTGAGCACTCCCTGCCAATTCTGGGAAAATTTCAAGGTCAGACCAAGGCGCATGGCTCTACAATACATTGCTGCCTCCCATTCGTGGTCACGTCCGTACCCAACTTGAATCTACTGGGTCGGGACGCTATTGCAGCACTACAGATATCTGTGGACTCAGTGGTTGAGCAGGCATGCGAGAATGCTGGCGAACCATTGTCCATTTACAAGGTCGATGGAAGTCACTCCGACAATTCAATTGATTCCGACCTACAAAAGCCATGCTACACACTATGTGAACAATTTCCAGACTTGTTCAATGACGAACTGGGTTGTCTCACTGATTTCCAACTTGAAGTGAAGTTCAAAGATGGTGCCCAACCAGTTTTTTGCAGACCACGGTCGGTCCCATTTGCTGTACAAGAGGATTTGTCGAACTGCTACGATATCGGCATAAAAAGAGGCCTTTGGGAGCCTGTTCCTTTTTGTGATTATGGTACTCCGGTGGTACCGGTGCGGAAGCCAGTGAAGTCTGGCAACACACCGAAGCTATGAGTGTGTGGCGATTACTCAGTCACAGTGAACCACCAGCCGGAGATTCACAGACAGCCGATTCCAGACATCGAAGATTTGATGCGCAAGATGGGCGGAAATTACGGTTTCACGAAAATCGACCTAGCAGACGCTTACAATCAAATTCCGCTCTCGCCAGAAAGCCAGAAGCGACTGGCACTGAATACACATCGAGGCGTATTACTGCAAAAGCGTCTCCCGTTCGGAATTTCGTCTGCCCCGGGTTATTTTCAATCCATTATCAACAGACTTACCTGTGATTTACCTGGAGTGGTAACATATCTTGACGATATCCTGGTGAGCGGTAAGGATGCCACGGAACATGTTCAAAATTTGCGCTGTTTTTTGACCGACTACAGTCCAAAGGTTTACGTTGTCGTCTGGAGAAGTGTCGATTTGCAGCTGCTACCGTTGAGTATCTGGGGTATACTCTTACAAAGAACGGTATACGCAAAGGTGCAAAGGCAGCACTGAAAATGCAGCACTGAAAATGCCAGCACCAAAAGATCGAAATGGTCTTTCGTCTTTTCTCGGGTCTGTTGAATTCTACAGAAAATTTATACCCGATCTCGCGACAATTGCGGAGCCGCTGTACCGGTTGACAAGAAAAAGCAGTGTGTGGACGTGGGGAGAAGATGAAGAAAGTGCGTTTCGAAAACTGAAACAACCACTGGCTTCCGACGTCACTCTGGCACCTTTTGACACATCACTTCCGGTCGGCATCGCATGAGACGCATCGGAAGTGGGACTGGGTGTCGTACTGTTCCACAGGTATCCGGACGGTTCCGAAAGTCCGGTGCGTCACGCATCGAAGGTATTGACAGACTGCCAGAGGCGCTACAGTCAGATCCAGAAAGAGGCGTTGGCTATCGTATTTGAGTTGCACAAGTTTCACCAATACCTCTACGGTCGACGATTCATATTGGTGACAGACCATCGACCTCTGCTGAGTCTTTTCGGGCCTTAAAAATCCACCCCAAAACTGGCAGCCAATCGTCTGGCAAGGTGGGCATTACTACTCAACTAGCATCAATACGATATTGAGTACCGCAACACCGGACAACACGGTAATGCAGATGCACTGAGTAGGGTACTTTCAGAGTCTGATCCGGATTTCGATACCGCCGAGACGGAGAACGACTTTGACACCGTATGTACGATACAGACTCTCGATCAACAGCTCAAGACGGTAAACGCCACTACCTTACGTAAATCTTCGGAAAAGGAGGCATCAATCACTGCGGTGATGCGGTTTTGTCGAGAAGGCTGGCCCCCGGCTGCTTCAGATACAGAGGAGGTGAAGTACTATCGTAACATTGCTGAATCATTGTCCGTCTTGAACGGAGTGCTGCTGTATGGTTCCAGAGTGGTAATCCCAAGAGATCTACGGAAGGCGGTACTACAAATATTACACATTGGTCATTTCGGTGCCCAGCGAATGAAACAGTTGGCGCGCACAGCGGTCTACTGGCCGAATATAGACAGGGACATCGAGGAGAAGTGCCGCAGTTGTGAGTCCTGCGCTGAACATCGTAACTTACCTTCAAAGCTCACAAACCATCCGTGGATGCTTCCGGAAAAACCATGGAGCAGGTTACATGTGGACCATGCTATAAATTTTCTCGGACATAACTGGTTAGTTGTTACGGACGCCTACACCAAATACCCCTGCATTCATCCAACTCAGTCGATTTCTACCAAAACTACGACAGAACTACTGGAGCAAGATTTTGCTCATTTCGGCTATCCACACACTATTGTGTCCGACAACGCAACGTGCTTCACGGGGGAGGAGTTCGGAAGGTGGTGCTCCGAGAGGGGTGTTACTCACCTTACGGGTGCCCCTTACCACCCATCCACCAACGGGGCAGCAGAGCGCTTGATCCAAACGTTCAAACGTGCGATGCGCAAATCCACGCTTACGCCGTTGTTGGCTCTTCAAGAATTCCTAATGCAGTTTCGGCGCACTCCCACGACAAGCGGCTACTCTCCCAGCGAACTGCTCAATGGGCGCCAGATGTGTACGCTGGTCGACACGTTGCTGCCTTCTCCGGTCCACACGGCTCAGCGTCAACAAACTGCGTTGGTGAAAAGGCAGAATCAAACTGTACGTCTGCGGTCTTCGGGAGATCCTCATCAGTACATCAATGGAGACCCCGTCTATGCACTGTACTGTGGCCCTAGGCGCGATCGGGATCCTCGGTGGGTTCAAGCCGTTGTGCTGAAAAATACAGGTTCGTGTACTTACGTCGTGAAGGTTCTACCGAGAGGCCCTTACTGGAGACGACACGTTGACCAGTTGCGACAACGTCACGTTTCGCCTCACGATACGGAGCCGGGCGAGACGTGCATAACAGAAAGTTCTGGTGATTCATCAGAACACACGGCTACGACTTCAGAGCCAGTTGCGGAGGAAAGTACTGCAAGCACTGCGGCGGGTTCGAGTGATGGTGGTAGTCTGAGGCGGTCGCAGCGTACTCGACAACGCCGTCGGTACTGGCCGTGCGAAGACTACGTCTTCCAATCATAGGGGGAGGTGTTATGGAGCTGACAACTCCATATAAAATATTGGGCGACAAACGTTGCGCACATATATTGTTGTGGAGTTTCGACTGAGAGAGTGGGTTTTTTGTTTACGTTGGGATTACGAAAACTACGAGTGTGTGAATATTGTGTGATTGTGTAATAAAGGTTGTGATTGAGAACCTGCGTTTCCAGATTTTGAGAACCTACGTTGTAACACATACAATTATTCAAAACTACCAAGCTGCTCCAAGATCAGGCAATAATTGATAGGAAGTTAATTTTTTGAGAGAGCGAAAAAAGATATGAAATGGAATACCTGATAATAACTCTTCATAGAAGTAATACTCTATGGCTTCGTATTACGCTTAGCACCTAAATTTTGCTTCCCAAACATCTCCAGTAATCTAGAATACTGCCTGCCTTTACTACAAGATCTCACTTATCCATTTCGACCAAGTCAACGGTGAACTCACCAGCATTCAAATATAGCATACATCTCCTGGTTGAATTCGTATGAGGTATTGTTGTGTGCCAGTGAAAATGACGACGACGGTCTATGAATTACTTTGGAAATTCCATCAGTTGAGTGTGTTCGATTAATCTTTCACTCACTGGCACAAAAATGGCCGCCTTCAATATTGCATCGGTTCGACACTGTTTTTTTGTCTTTTTCCACCGCTGTACACCTCATAGAACATGCCCTCACGCGATATTCTGATATCCTGTATGTCTGTCTTCTGACATTTTACCCGAATAAAAAAAAATTGGCTGTCTGTGTGTGTATGTGTGTGTATGTGTGTGTATGTGTGAAAAACGGCGTGCGCTGCATGCACACACACACACACACACACACACACACACACACATACATACACAGACTACACACAAGCGTGAACACGTTCACGAACATGCACTTACTTAGAATCTCGTTCGACTATCAAAAGTCATTCAGTGCATTTTTCGTTGAAATTGTTGCAAGCAGTGTCCATCAAGAATTAATATCGAAGAAAATGACGTCCCAAAAAAGACAGAGAAAAGATAGTTTGATGGCAAGACGTTTTCATGGTGAAAATAGAATGTTTGTTGGTAAATTCACAGTGTTGAAAGCTAATAAACTGCTATTTTCTCGCAGACGATATGTGCTATTTTCCCGAGGAGGACAAATTGGCCAGCTACTTACTGGCATCGTCTGGCAAAGTGTATGTGGGCAGTCGTCGCTCTTACAAGGGTCGAAATTGGGCATTCGGCCAATACCAGCGTTACGTGCTGCCCGCCGTCGAGATGGCGCTGCGGTACTCATCTATCAAGGCAACCGACCGCGCCAACCCTGAGCGCGTTGTTCGCGCTCTCACCAACCAGGTGCCCCCAGAAGTTTAAAAATTATATTCACTTCTATAAATGAAGAGCTTGTGTTTTTTTCATATACACATATATGGCTAAATTTTATCTAAACCATATGCATGACTAAATTATATTTGAATTATATGAAATATCTAGTTAAATATATTTAATTTCCCAAATTCTGTATGTGTCAAAGATTAAGAGTTTCTTAAATGTTATGTTTTCACTTTTTATATTGGTATTGATATAATTATACAGTGTTAAATTTGTGTTGGTCTGACACATACCGTATTTAATTCCATTCAATAAAACTTTCTGCAAATTTACCGTTGAACTACGTTCAACCCGTCTTTTTTTAAGTTTTGTGCAAAATGGTGGATGTATTATAATAATGCTTGTATATTTCAACAAAACGCCACACAATAAAAAAAAAATCAGTAATAAATAATAAATGGAATCACAACACCAAAAAAACAATCAAAAATGTGTTTTCTGTGCACGCAACTCGATGCACACATAAAACACACACGCTCACACACACACACACATATATACAGACGAACACACAAGCTGATAAAAAACACATTTCTCATAATCCGCCGTGGTTTCTTTCACAGCTGAACTCGAACGCTCACCGAGGGGTGCTGCAAGGTCGCTGGAATGGTAGTTACGAAGATGGTACCGCGCCGTGGGCCTGGACCGGCAGTGGCGCCATATTCAAAGAGTATCTGGAAAACAGAGGAGAAAGACCGGTGCTCTACGGACAGTGCTGGGTATTTTCGGCAATCTTGGTCACCGGTAAGTGCGCGCAGTGTTGAAGGCTATCCCTGTCCGAAATCACGCAAAAATCACCGAAAATCTCGACCAAAACTATTCGTCGAAATCTCTTTTGCAAATTCCCCTGGTTGAATTTCCCGGTGAATCACCGAATAAGCCTCCGGTCATAATGTCACAAAATCCTCGCTAAGATCTTCAGCAAACCTCCCGGTAAGATATTGACTAAAATCTCCATTAAATCACAGCAAAACCACTGACTGAATCCCCAGAAGAATTCCAGGCAAATATTTCAGTCTGAATTGGGCGCAAAATCACCATAAGAACCATCATTTGCACAACTTATTCTACGCCGTTTTGTGGAAATCATTGTATAAAGTGTTGATTGTAATTGAAGATCGAATACACCCAAAGCACTGTGAGGTTTCTTTGGAAAATTTCATTTTAAGTATCTTCGTGTCTGCGTGTGTGTGTGTGTGTGTATGTTTCCTCGCCGAGTTGATCTGGACACGATTGAGATCTACACATCTGCATCTTGCAGTTGACATAATTTTCTTCAAATTTCTTGCATTTGTTTTTGGATTTGTGACATGCACACATCGACACAACGTCTGAAAATCTTACATACCATTCTCTATGAATTTCCTTCGATCCGGTTGTGTGTATGCATCTGTGTGTCTGTTTGTGTGTGTGTACCGTTAGCTTGTCGTGCTCTGGGCGTGCCATGTCGCAGTGTGACCAACTTCGATTCGGCCCACGACACCGACGGCACCCTCACCATCGACCATTTCTATGACGAGAATGGCAACAAGCTTGACGTGAGTTGAAGATCAACGAGAACTATGACAACGCCACCAGAATTTTCATCAACATTTATCATTTCCTATACCAGTGGTTCTTAACATGTGGGGAATTCCCCACCGGTGGGGAATGGAATAGTTGCCAAGTAGGAAGCTAAAGGTTGGATAGCAGTACAAATGTGTGTTTTTATCAATTCAAATTTGTTAAAAAAATGGTTTCCAATGCCTCTGGACATTTACTTTGATGTAACAACTGAATTTATTGAATTTATCAGCGCTGTTGTGGAAAATGAAGAGATGGCGCATTAAGAAGTGGGGAATCAGAGAAAAAAGGTCAAGAACCTGTAGTTCCGCATTCCCCGCAACCGTCATTGTTGCTTCGTTCTCCGTCATGTCTCGGTAGACAACCAGAAATTAGGAAACGTGTAATTACAGTCTCGAATAAACTCGGAATGACTGAACGAATATAAATACTTAGATAATAACAAAAGATAACAGTAACCCGTGAGTGAACAAACGACTCAATAAACCACCGGGTAACAATAACCCGTGAGTGAACGAACGACTCAATAAACCACCGCGACCGCCGTAAATCCCATTTCAACACAACGCAACACCGCCGCACGCTTCACACACACTGCCCAACATTCACTCTCCAGTTCACGCGTTGAGAATCGCCCGATGCAGGCGATCGTTTGTACATTCATCCAATAATCAACCAATCAGAAAACAATACGCCAATACGTCATCAACGCCTGCAAGTTCACACACAAGCATACATGCACGCTCGCACACACGCACACGCAGGCTACCCGCACGCGCAGGCTATAAGCCACGCCTCAAGACACTGCACCGCAAACAGTCAGCTGATACAAATGCCTTAATGCGCAAGCATCTCCACTTCACACTACACCCCACACTGATCTCCAAGATCACAACATAAACACCGGGGAGGTGGTCGCCGTACCCGCGCCCCTCTCAGAACGCCTTCGGCTGGCACGGTCGTCGGTTCCCGTCTATCAGCATCAACTTCTGGACGTGCTGCATCATCATGAACTCCAACAGCGTCGACTCGCTCCTGTACTGACGATGAAGCTCGTCCAGAGACATCTGCATTGGAAGTGGAGTGGGACACGGGACCACCGACCCACAGCGGAGAGTCGTTGGTTGATGACATATCGTCGGGTGGCTCGGCTTCCACACCATGCTCGTTTCTGCGTCGAAGATCTCGGATATGACGCGGCACACCGTCAACCTCGACCACCTGCTCAGACACAACACCACTTACCACTCCTTGTGCCGACCGCTCGGTGCATCTGGTCCCACGCTGACGAACCCATACTGCGTCACCAGTCGTGAATCTAGACCGCCCACTACCGGAAATCTCTCCTTCTCTTGGCTGGTTAACCCGAGGTCTCGCGTAGTCTCGTACTCTATAGTTGTAGACACAATTGGCTGGTGCACTGTCTCCAGTCTCTCCGTCGCGAGGCGTGACGTTATATAAATGAACAGCCTCAGTGATGCTGCAACCCTTTCTAGCAGCAATGACTTTCACGGTCCTATGATTGCGCTCAACAATCGCATTCCCACTTGCAGCATACGCCGCTCTGAAACGTAGCTTGATGCTCCACTGTGCTGCAAGCGCCGCAAACGACCGACTTCTGAAAACTGTATCGTTGTCGCAAAGTAGTTCAGCTGGTGCACCTCTCTCAAAAAATATCCTCTCCAAGTGCTGTATGACCTGATAACTGTCGGCCGCACGCAGTTGTCTCCACAAGCTAAACCGCGAAAGGCCACAGTCAACGACAGTCAGGTACGACTGATTGTCGTAATGAGTAACGTCAATGGCCAGGCGACTCCAGATATCAGCAACGTTCAGCGCGCCGTGTCGCCATTTGACCGGTGCCGGATCGATAGCGTTGCATACATCACAACGACGAACCACCTCGCGTACATCCGATCGCTTCACAGGTCTAGCGAGGTCACGTTTGGCAAAAAATAATGTTCGACGTATTCCTGGATGCCCTGCTCGCTAATGAATGTTTACAATATCCTCGGCGACTGAGCCACGGACTGCTGGAGCCGCAGCTGCCGCGCCTACAGCTGTTGATTCGCTGCCAAGCTAACTGGTTGGCACACGCGTGAAAGCATCTGCCAAATTTTCGGCGGATCGAACCAGCCGCACCTTCACTCGTAATCCGAGTTCATCCACCATCTGTTTGATGAGGCACACTCTCCGTCGTATCAGCATTTCGCCATGCGCTTTTGTCCGGAGCCTGGCACAACCGCTCAGTGCATCACCAATCCAATGGTGAACAGTTGCAGAATCCGTGCGGAGGTCTATCACTTTCATACCCCACGAAACGGCCATGTTGATACCTCTGATGGCAGCGTCCAGCTCGGCCATGTTGATATGAGTGACTTCATCTCGACGAAGCCAGCATGCGTCCTCGATTACTACCGAGTCCTTAGTCTCCAACACCACTCCGAGAGCAATCGCGCTGGCATCAGTCCACACAGTTACCTCTTCTCCGGTCACCCGCCATACTCCCCGCGCTGGATCTTCATTCTTGAGTCTGTTAATGACATTTGAAATTTTGTTCTCCACAGACCGGTCATCAATGACATCATCCCATCCTTGAGTCACAGAATTCACACACCGCTTCATCCAGGAAGCGGCAGGTCTTAACCATCCAGCCACCAGTAGATGAGCAACCAGACGGCCGCACCACGAAAACACCGACCTGCGAGTCATTGGCCCATTAATTGGTGGTATAGGATTATCCCTGCTCCACGCCAATCAGTTCTGCTGTCGCCGAACGCTCAGAACCAGTACACGACATGAGGGGTCGGCCCGCACTGCGGTTTTACAGGTCAGCCCATATCTGGAGAGATGCTTGCTCACTTCATCTGCGCTCAACACAGACTCATCGACAAGAATGTCGTCAATGTACGATGAAGCTGCTCTGTCGACATTTGGATCTTGCTTACACACGAAGTTGACGATCTCTTTCATTATGATAGGAGCCGCACTTAGCCCGAACCCCAGCCGAGTCAGACAATATCGCTTGTTAGATATTATTACTGTTTGGCCTGACTTTGGATTTATTCTTTTGGCTGACTGCCATGAGTGGGATGAGTCCTCTTACTGGCCCATGAGCGCGTTCATCGTATTCAACGAGCCATCCGGCGTCAATCCAAGATTGTAGCTCTGACCGGTACTCATCGCGAGCATGTGGAGCAATCGCATATTCAGCCGTCCGGTTCGTCAGCACACTCGGACGTTGCGACCACTTCCACTTCACTCTCCACGAGTTTTTATTTGCATCGAAATATGCCACGAAGTCTTTGCCCTCAAGCTCACATCCACCACCCACACCTCTCCCATTCGCTGCTGCCGCAGCACACAGTTCCCGCTGAGCAAGTGCATCTTCTACTCCCCACGTCAGTTTCCGCCTCGAGTCCAACATCATGCCACCCATTGTCACAATACCGTCAAGTCCGAGAATGAAATCAAAACCGGCTGGCCGGTGCTTCACCACCAGCACGCTGAGCTCGAATGCCTTGCCTCCGTCCAACGCGATCTGCGCTGGCCAACTACCCTGACATATCATCTGAGCTCCGCTAATAGTCAACAACGACTCACCATGAAATTCCGCCAGCCCTCTGCACAACGACTCCGATATTATACTCCTAGTACATCCAGTGTCAACTAACGCAAGACACTGAACGTCGTTGACTAACACACGAGTGGTGACCATCGGCGCCGTTTCGGTAGAGGAGAAGAGAATGGCACCTACGTCTCCCCTCCTTGGCCGTTTTCCGGACAGCGTGAACAGATATGCCCGATTTCACCACACTTGAAACACGTGGGCCCAGTTCTCCCTTTTCCAGGGACATTTTTTCGGCGAGAGCAATAACGCGCGGAATGCCCGGCTTGGTTAAACAAGAAACACTTGAAGGGTTTTATCTGCTGGTCGTAATCACGCGTTGTCGAACGAGCAGCCAGTCCAGTGTTAACGTTGTGGGTCGCTTCTGACAAAATCACCCTTGTCCTGTCCACGACTTCGGTCAGCGTCATAGCGTCGAGTTTGGCGTTCGCCCTGAGGACATGTCGCACCGTCTGTGGGATCGCTGAGACGATATCACATTTTATTGAGACTGGGTCGGTTATATTGCACCTGGCTCCCAGTCTGCGCAGGTCGGACAGCAACACATCGACACACTCACCTTCGCTCAATCTTCGCCCCACAAAAGCGTCGTACGCTCCGAAAGTATCCATGCCAAACGCGGTCTGAAGAACTTGCTCCACTTTTTCAAGGTCCAGCTGTTCCACATCGGGGAGGCAGTCCACGACAGCATATGCATCACCTGTAACTCTCATCCCAACAACTTGGGCCACATCGCGCACGCCTCGGAGTCGACACATTTTCCTAACTTTGCTGAGCCATTCTGTGGGGTCCTTTTTGCCGTCATACTCCGGCACCAGCCTCAGGTCGAAAGCCACATTACTTGCGGCCGAAATAGCTTGTAGTTCCGCATTCCCCGCAACCGTCATTGTTGCTTCGTTCTCCGTCATGTCTCGGTAGACAACCAGAAATTAGGAAACGTGTAATTATAGTCTCGAATAAACTCGGAATGACTGAACGAATATAAATACTTAGATAATAACAAAAGATAACAGTAACCCGTGAGTGAACAAACGACTCAATAACCCACCGGTAACAATAACCCGTGAGTGAACGAACCACTCAATAAACCACCGCGACCGCCGTAAATCCCATTTCAATACAACGCAACACCGCCGCACGCTTCACACACACTGCCCAACATTCACTCTCCAGTTCACGCGTTGAGAATCGCCCGATGCAGGCGATCGTTTGTACATTCATCCAATAATCAACCAATCAGAAAACAATACGCCAATACGTCATCAACGCCTGCAAGTTCACACACAAGCATACATGCACGCTCGCACACACGCACACACAGGCTACCCGCACGCGCAGGCTATAAGCCACGCCTCAACACACTGCACCGCAAACAGTCAGCTGATACAAATGCCTTAATGCGCAAGCATCTCCACTTCACACTACAGAACCACAATCCTATAATAATTTTTCTATAGCGCCAATGAATTACCAGCGCAAATAGAGACATTCATAATATTCCCTATAAATCATAATAAAAAGTATAGTGAATGACAAATCACAGAAACACAACACAGACATGCAAGCTCGAAAAGCAGACCTCACAAGCAAGACGGCGAGACAGAAATCAAAATCTGTGCTGCAGCTGTGCAGTGAATGAGAAAATAAGATACGAGATTTAAGAAGAAATACAGCAAATATTACTCCAATGAGCAGCGGCGTAGATTTGTGTCGAGGCTCGGGGGGATGACAGCCATCATGTATTAGTGTTCAAGGTTGGCTCAGTTGGTCAATTGCATGGGACTCTTTTAGGCAACACACATACCTCAATAAAAAGTATATTGCGTAAAGTATAATTTTTCACATGCTTATAATTTTTTTTAATTTTTCGTGTAATGAAATTTTTTTGCTATGCTGATTTTGATGGCAATATACCCTTCAATGAACTTGACTAAGCAGAATTATCGGAGAATATAATTGCATATTCATACCCCCAGTCAATTTGTGGGGGGTATATATACCCCCCACACACCCCGAGGATCTACTCCTATGCCAATGAGCGAAAAAATGACAGAAATACGACAGCGCTTGACAGCATAACAATTCTTACTTCGTATATAGTTTGGTGGTTTTTTTATTTGGTGATGGTTTTGTTTGCAGAGAGGACCGAACGGTGATGCAAATGATTCCATCTGGAATTTCCATGTGTGGAGCGAGGCCTGGATGACACGTCCTGATTTACCGCTGGGTTATGGAGGCTGGCAAGTGGTCGACGCAAGGCCACAAGAAATGAGCGCTGGTGAGCTCGCCAATAACTGCCCTGTTTACCTAGACGTTCGACGTGTTGTTGCTAGAGGATCCCAGTTTTCCCATAAGAAATTTGTCCCTTTACAGATTCATTATGGTGATATAATGTGTTTTATTTATAAGTATTTCGCTCACCTCAATTCTCAAGATCAGTGGTTCTGTGGACAATACCCCACTGGTGGGGAATAGAATAGTTGCCAAGTGGAAAGTTTTGTGTTT
>OU696585.1:2608144-2678144 GCA_916048095.2 Sacculina carcini
TTCATCAACACCTCCGCTTGAGTCTACCGGGAGTCACCACTGTAGATGGGCGCACAGTGGGGGGCGCCCTATAGTTTCAACTGGCTGGTGCGCGCTTAAAACGCCCACAACAACAACAACCGTTGCTCTCCTACGAAGATACCCATCGGACACACACAAATCAGAAAACACACTCACACGCGAAAACAAGGTGCATCTGGTCAGGTTGAGATTGGGTCATCATCCTGCCCTTCTGTCACATCAGAAAAGGTTGAATGACTCAATCGATGACACCTGTCCATATTGCAATTCAGCACCACACACCATCACACACATCATGCAACACTGCACAGCACACACACAACTCAGACGCCAACACAAAATAACATCCATCGGGGACCTGTGGAACAGCCCGGTCACAGTGTCGTGTCTTTCCTCAGCAGCTCGAGGCTGCTCGGCCAGACAACCTGAGGAACATCAACAACAACAACAACCGTTGCTTCTCTTCAAATTCGCTATGCCTTCTCTCAGAGCTAAGGATTTTTCACCTAGGGTACGTTTGGTGCCGCTTCCTTGCCGACTATCTTTTCCGTTTCTAACTAACCTAGCCTAAATAATCTAAGCCAACCCAACCTTACTTGACCTAACAAGAAAGAGGAAGACGGCCGGGACTGAAGCTAGACCAAACGTACCGTAGGTCAAACGTCCCAATTCTGATCTTCTCTGTCTGTTGTTTGTTTTCCTTCAATTTCACCGGCCTTGTCAGGCACCTTGTCACCATCTTACATTGTTACCTTATTTCTTTGATATCTTGTTAGATTAACGTACCTGTAGACGCCCTGGTTGGCGCGTGGAAATGTGACCTGAACATATCTCTTCTGAAAGGTTCCGGTGGAACAAAGTTCTCGTGTCCGGAAAACATCTACATCCTCTTCAACGCTTGGAATAAAGGTGAGATGACGTTTCTTCACTTTTTGTGGACCACAATAGTGGCGCCAAGGAGGATCTGAAGGAACCGAAGACCCCTCCCAAAATCCCATGAAAGTGTGTCAAGCCTCCCAATGAACCCCCATCCAAAATCCTGACCATGATCATCTTGAAAAATCATGAAAAATCTAGGCGCCGCCTATGGTTGACTGCCAACATATTTATAATGCATTCACACAGCCAATCAAACACAATGACAAAATAGACTGCTGAATAGGAAACCAGTGGAAACGTTTGAATAAGAGCCGTCAAACTGTGTAGACCAGTGGTTCTTAACCTTTTTCTCTGATTCCCCACTTCTTAATGAGCCATCTCTTCATTTTCCACAACGGCGCTGATAAATTCAATAAATTCAGTTGTTACATCAGAGTAAATGTCAGGAGGTGATTAGAAACAAAAATAAATGAAATTGAATTGATAAAAACACACATTTGTCCTTCTGTCCGACCTTATCTTCCTTAGACCTACGACCTTAGCTTCGCACTTGGCAACTCTTCCATTCCCCACAGGTTAAGAACCACTGGTGTAGTTCATTTGATCATAACCGGTGATGCATTGTCCACTAGGTAAAACTCAGCACCTACAGGAAAAAATGCAAGGGCAAATGCATTGCAAAAAATGCAATGTTGATGATGTCTGGAAAATATCATCATTTATCGGTGGTGCTTCAGCCGAAAACTCACGAAACATACAATTATTCAAAACTACGAAGCTACTCCAAGATAAGGCAATAATTGATAGGAAGGTATTTTTTGAGAGAGCAAGAAAAGCTATGAAATGGAATAAGCCCGATCCTAACTCTTCATAGAAGTTATACTCTATGGCTTCGTATTTCGCTTAGCATTCAAAGTTCGCTTCCCAAACATCTCCAGTAATCTGGAATACTGCCTGCTTTTACTACAAGATCTCAATTATCTATTTCAATCAAGTCACCGGTGAACTCACCAGCATTCTAATATAGCATCCAACTCCTGGTTGAATTCGTATGAGGTATTGTTGTGTGCCAGTGAAAATAACGACGACGGTCTATGAATTACTTTGGAAATTCCATCAGTTGAGTGTGTTCGATTAATCTTTCACTCACTGGCACAAAAATGGTCGGCTTCAATATAGCTTCGGTTCGACACTGGTTTTTTTGTCTTTTTCCACCGCTGTACACCTCATAGAACATGCCCTCACGCGATATTCTGATATCCTGTCTGTGTATATATATATATGTGTGTGTGTGTGTGTGTGTGACATACTCATATATCCACTAATGCATGCAGTAACCAATATTGACGATAATTCTTTTCAATTTTCCATCTTCGTGTGTTAATATCATTTTGTATTTACAATTTACTGTTCAACTAATTTATATCTGCTCTCATAATGTAGAATTAAAATCTTAACCTTAAGTGAATACCAAACCACTGTTGTATACGTTTCATTGTTGGAGGTATGATCCACGCGTAATAACATATACTGTATTTGGCAGAAATTGTGTTTCCACGTGGGCTGAGGGAGGATGTAGAGAAAATGATGGGGGGTTTGGTCAGGGTTTTTGGAGTTTCAAGGGGGGAGGACTCAGCACATCGGGGGGGATTCAACCCTTCCATTCATTCGCATGCATCCACTTATTTACATAATTAATTATCTATTAATTAATTGACTGATTTCCAGCAATTTATTTATTCATAAACACAGCGCAACAAAAGGACTACAGAAGAACAAAAATATATTATGCCTCATCTGACGACATTGGCTAGTGCTTGTGGATTAAGTATTCTCTCGTTTAAAAAAATCTAAGCTATATAATTATATAATTTTGTTCTATGTGACTTGAATAGTGTGTTGAGTATTGAAAAATGGATGCGTTCACTTGAACTGCGTCATAGAACGGCGTGCGCTGCATGCACAAACACACACACATACATATACTACGAATCCCAAAGTGATGGTAGAATATGTTTGCCATAGTGGTTGTATATATATGCACGTCACAACTTACACGCCGCACCTTCAAGCACACACACACACACACACACACACACGCATACATACACACACACACACACACACACACACACACACACACAAGCACACACACACAAGCATGAACACGCACTTACTTAGAATCTCGTTCGACTATCAAAAGTCATTCAGTACATTTTTCGTTGAAATTGTTGCAATCGTTGAAATTGTTGTGTCCATCAAGAACTTATATCGAAGAAAATGACGTCCCGAAAATGACAGAGAAAAGATAGTTTGATGGCAAGACGTTTTCATGGTGAAAATAGAATGTTTGTTGGTAAATTCACAGTGTTGAAAGCTAATAAGCTGCTATTTTCTCGCAGACGATATGTGCTATTTTCCCGAGGAGGACGAATTGGCCAGCTACTTACTGGCATCGTCTGGCAAAGTGTATGTGGGCAGTCGTCGCTCTTACAAGGGCCGAAATTGGGCATTTGGCCAATACCAGCGTTACGTGCTGCCCGCCGTCGAGATGGCGCTGCGGTACTCATCTATCAAGGCAACCGACCGCGCCAACCCTGTGCGCGTTGTTCGCGCTCTCACCAACCAGGTGCCCCCAGAATCTTAAAAATTATATTCACTTCTATAAATGAAGAGCTTGTGTTTTTTTCATATAGACATATATGGCTAAAATTATCTAAACCATATGCATGACTAAATTATATTTGAATTATATGAAATATCTAGTTAAATATATTTAATTTCCCAAATTCTGTATGTGTCAAAGATTAAGAGTTTCTTAAATGTTATGTTTTCGTTTTTTATATTGGTATTGGTATAATAATGCAGTGTTAAATTTGTGTTGGTCTGAAATTGCGGATGTATTATAATAATGTTTGTATATTTCAACGAAACGCTCACAATTTCCAACAACAAAAAATCCAGTAATAAATAATATATTGAATCACAGCACCAAAAAAACAAAAATAAATGTATTTTCTGTGCATGCAACTCGATGCACACATAAAACATACACACACATTAGCTTAGCATTAGTGAGCACTCTAAGACGGGTGTCCTGATCTTTAATTGTAACCCGAAAAAGTCTGTTACGTCTCCGGCCGCGCCATCCAGAGCTTCGCCATATCAGGAAGCCGAGCACAACAAGATTTAAACCTGCCTCCTTTCTATCCATCATCTCCAGGTAACGCTGCTGTCGGGCGATAATTTCCCCTTGTTTTTCCACTCGCTCGTTCAATTCTTATATTTTTCTCTCCACAAAGCTCTCTGGAGACATAAATGTTCTCTTCAGCTCTGAGACTTCTGCCATGACCGCGTCCAGCTTTTCCTCCACTGACCTCAACAGTGGCGTTTCATCCTGTTGCCGAGCAGCCAGTATCGATTCAATTAAGTCTTCTTTGTGGATCCTCGCCAACTGAGTGCGCTGCATTTTCTTCAAGTCAACAATAATATTTGCCATGTTGACGCTGAGACTTGATCACGCCTATATCAACAGCACCAATCTTGACACGCCTATACGTACAGATCTTAACACGCCTATACAGCACCATCTTAATACGCCTATACACGCCTCTACGCACACACACACACACACACATACAGATGCACACACAAGCCGAGAAAAACACCTCATAATCCGCCGTGGTTTCTTTCACAGCTGAACTCGAACGCTCACCGAGGGGTGTTGCAAGGTCGCTGGAATGGTAGTTACGAAGATGGTACCGCGCCGTGGGCCTGGACCGGCAGTGGCGCCATATTCAAAGAGTATCTGGAAAACAGAGGAGAAAGACCGGTGCTCTACGGACAGTGCTGGGTATTTTCGGCAATCTTGGTCACCGGTAAGTGCGTGCAGTGTTGAAGGCTATCCCTGTCCGAAATCACGCAAAAATCACCGAAAATCTCGACCAAAACTATTCGTCGAAATCTCTTGCAAATTCCCCTGGTTGAATTTCCCGGTGAATCACCGAATAAGCCTCCGGTCATAATGTCGCAAAATCCTCGCTAAGATTTTCAGCAAACCTCCCGGTAAGATATCGACTAAAATCTCTATTAAATCATAGCAAAACCGCTGGCTGAATACCCAGAAGAATTCCAGGTAAATCTTTCAATCTTAATTCGGCGCAAAATCACCATACGAACCATCATTTGCAAAACTTATTCTACGCCGTTTTTTTGGAAATCATTGGATGAAGGGTTGATTGTAATTGAAGATCGAATACACCCAAAGCACTGTGAGGTTTCTTTGGAAAATTCCATTTTAAGTATCTTCGTGTCTGAGTGTGTGTGTGTGTGTGTGTATGCTTCCTCGCCGAGTTGATCTGGACACGATTGAGATCACACATCTGCATCTTGCAGTTGACATAATTTTCTTCAAATTTCTGGCATTTGTTCTTGGATTTGTGAAATGCACACATCGACACAATGTCTGAAAATCTTACATACTTAATCTTACATTATATATGAATTTCCTTCGATCCGGTTGTGTGTATGCATCTGTGTGTCTGTTTGTGTTTGTGTGTGTGTGCTGTTAGCTTGTCGTGCTCTGGGCGTGCCATGTCGCAGTGTGACCAACTTCGATTCGGCCCACGACACGGACGGCACCCTCACCATCGACCATTTCTATGACGAGAATGGCAACAAGCTTGACGTGAGTTGAAGATCAACGAGAACTATGACAGCGCCACCAGAATTTGCATCAGCATTTATCACTTCCTATACCAGTGGTTCTTAACCTGTGGGGAATTCCCCACCGGTGGGGAATGGAATAGTTGCCAAGTGGGAAGCTAAAGGCTGGACAGCAGTACAAATGTGTGTTTTTATCAATTCAAATTTGTTAAAAAAATTGTTTCCAATGCCTCTGGACATTTACTTTGATGTAACAACTGAATTTATTGAATTTATCAGCGCTGTTGTGGAAAATGAAGAGATGGCTCATTAAGAAGTGGAGAATCAGAGAAAAAAGGTCAAGAACCACAGTCCTATAATAATTTTTCTATAGCGCCATTGAATTACCAGCGCAAAAAGAGACATTCATAATATTCCCTATAAATCATAATAAAATTATAGTGAATGACAAATCACAGAAACACAACACTGACATGCAAACTCGAAAAGCAGACCTCACAAGCAAGACGGTGAGACAAAATCAAAATCTGTGCTGCAGCTGTGCAGTGAATGAGAAAAGAAGATACGAGATTAAAGAAGAAATACAGCAAATATTACTCCAATGAGCAGCGGCGTAGATTTGTGTCGAGGCTCGGGGGGATGACAGCCATCATGTATTAGTGTTCAAGGTTGGCTCAGTGCTCAGTTGGTCAATTGCATGGGACTCTTTTAGGCAACACACATACCTCAATAAAAAGTATATTGCGTGAAGTATAATTTTTCACATGCTTATAATTTTTTACATTTTTCGTGTAATGAAATTTTTTTCCTATGCTGATTTTGATGGCAATATACCCTTCAATGTACTTGACTAAGCAGAATTATCGGAGAATATAATTGCATATTCATACCCCCAGTCAATTTGTGGGGGGTATATATACCCCCCACACACCCCGAGGATCCACTCCTATGCCAATGAGCGAAAAAATGACAGAAATACGACAGCACTTGACAGCATAACAATTCTTACTTCGTATATAGTTTGGTGGTTTATTAGTTTGGTGATGGTTTTGTTTGCAGAGAGGACCGAACGGTGATGCAAATGATTCCATCTGGAATTTCCATGTGTGGAGCGAGGCCTGGATGACACGTCCTGATCTACCGCTGGGTTATGGTGGCTGGCAAGTGGTCGACGCAACGCCACAAGAAATGAGCGCTGGTGAGCTCGCCAATAATTGGCCTGTTTACCTAGACGTTCGACGTGTTGTTGCTAGAGGATCCTAGTTTTCCCATAAGAAATTTGTCCCTTTACGGATTCATTATGGTGATAAAATGTGTTTATATTTATAAGTATTTCGCTCACCTCAATTCTCAAGATCAGTGGTTCTGTGGACAATACCCCACTGGTGGGGAATAGAAGAGTTGCCAAGTGGAAATCTAAAGGTCGGACAGAACAGAACAACTATGTGTGTTTTTATCAATTCAAATTCGTTTATTTTTGTTTGTAATGATCTGTTGACATTAACATTGATATAACAACTGAATTTATTGAATTTATCAGCGCTGTTGTGTGGAAAATGAAGATATGGATCATAAAGAAGTGTGGAATCAGAGAAAAAGGTTTAAGAACCACTGCTCAAAATAATGATAGATAATAAATGATAGATAGATAAGATAATGAGCTGTCGTGTGACCGTGTGCATATACACTGTCAAATATTTTCACTCAGTCACACGCGGTACAGTCTAGGCCAGGGGCTCTTAACCGGTTGACGCTCAATGTGTAAGGATTCAAGAACATTTGATTTAACGAATTTCTTCCATTCCCTCGCCTCCTGCAAAGGCAGCACATTACATTAGAACACTAAACCTAATCTAACCTAAAATCTATGGAAAATATAGATACTTTTTATACGTTTTTAAGCGTTTTTTTCATAAATTAGCGTTGTAAATGTTCTGGAATCCTTACAAATTTAGCCTAGACCCTCTTAACCGGGAGTGCGAGCTTGGTTTCTAAAGAGTGCGAGGAATCCGGTGAAAAAGAAAAGAAAATATATTTTTCACCGATGCTTGGGATTTTTTCTGACATTTTGTCTTGCCGAGTCCACTAAAACAGTGTACGGCGAAATATTACGTCGTTTCTATTTTTGTCTTTTTCATGCTAGCTATAAAAAATTCAGGAGGTGTGAGAACTGACTGCTAATTTTAAAAGGATGCGAACACAGAAGAAAATTAAGAATCAATGGTCTAAGACAGAAATTTTTAATGAATTATATAAGTGGATATATAATTATATAAATTTTATAAATATCTGTTGATCAAATTATGTGCGTCAAGTGAAGATTTTCGGACATAAGATTTAAATAGCTTCCAATCACGATTTCATGAATGCACATGCCATTTTATGTCAAACATATCCTAGATAACATAACCCTGAGTTATTACGGGTCATACTAATATAGTGTCCGTCTAAGAACAACAATTATAACAAGAATAATCAAGTGTCCGTCTAAGAACAACATCGAAAAATTACAGCTTTGATTGATTTTGTATTTGCAAGAATTGACATCAATTGGCTCGGCTAATCGTCGCCCCACCTACCTATCAATTGCAACGTGCTTACAATGATGTGTCGGGGCACAGCTGGTCGTTTCGAGTGTGGGCCGTGTCCAGCGGTGGCCGTACGTCGAGGAGAGGTTGGTGTGGGCTTCGAGACTCCGTTCGTGTTCGCCGAAGTCAACGCCGATGTGGTGCACTGGATCAAGGACAAGGAGAGTGACTGGGGGTTCTCCAAGATGTACGACAACAAGACTCGGTGAGCTGTGTCAGACGGAGGTTTAGTGCGATTAATTGGCCACGACTTTGGCTGTAAACAGTGGCGGATCCAGAGTGCAATTTTGGGAGGGGCTGAAATAATTTGGGGGCTGAAATTTGAGAGCGATCAGTCATTAGGCGACGTATTTGTGATAATGCTTCTATCAACAAATTCTACAGACATATATTTTTATTGACCTCTTTTAGTAAACCTCTTGCTTATGAGGAGTTGATGGAAACATTTTGGGGGATTGCAGCTCCCTGAGCCCCCCTCTGGATCCGCCAGTGCCTGCAAACGATGCTGAGGAATTCTATAAGAAATTATATCGCGTTTTCCAGCCGATCTTTAGCACTAGTGAGTGAAAATATATGTTGAAATAATAAAGGAGCCCAATAATATTTAAGCGGATATTTATAGAACACATGCAGCTTATCAAGCCATATTTAATTGATTTAATTGATGGCTCAAATTTGTTTGCATGCTAAATTTCAGTGTTGGCTCACTGATTTTGACGCAAAAACTAGAAGACAATATGATTGACTGCAATGAAGATGAAGAGGACATCACCCTCAAGTACAAGGTAAACACAATACCCAACTTCTAATTGATAGAGAAACCAGATTAATGAGAGGAGCGGAAACGACATGGACCAATGAGCAATAATAATAAATGTTGATTAGTCATTCCATGATGAAAGATGTACCGCAGGTAAAATCGTATAGAGACAGTATAGTATACAGTGTAGTGCTTATTAACCTTTTTTTCTCTGATTCTCCACTTCTTAATGAGCCATCTCTTCATTTTCCACAACAGCGTTGATAAATTCAATAAATTCAGTTGTTACATCAAAGTAAATGTCAAGAAGTAATTAGAAATATAAATAAACGAATTTAAACTGTTAAAACATATTTGTCCTTCTGTACGACCTTTAGCTTCCCACTTAACAACTCTTCCATTCCCCACCAGTGGGGAATTCCCCACAGGTTAAGAACCACTGGTGTAGAGAACCGATATAGCCGCTGAATAGAACCAAAATGGAGTGGAACTTTGCCGCTACTGACACCAGAAGCTCGTGTCGATGGTATACTTGCAAAATGAGCCATCATAGATGAATTGCGAAAAGAATAAAAAAGATGATATAAAAGAAAGATATGATAAAGAAGAATGTACAGAAGTGTAAAGAAGAATGCCCATGTGCAGAATGAACACCCAGACACAATATCATTGCGCACATACGAGAACAATTTACGATCGCCTTACGTAGTAAAGCACAGAAAAATTGGGATTCAATTAATTGCGGAGTATTCTGATTGAGCTTTGCACCATCTATAGCAGGGGTTCTTAATCGGGGGTGCGAGAACTGACCTCTGATTTGAAAAGAGTGCGAACATGTTGCCTGCGTGGTGTAGTGGCTAGCACACCCGCCTCACAAGCGGGATGTCCGCGGCTCGAGACCCGGCGGAGCAGGATTTCTTGGGCGGATTCTATAATCCAACAGCCCCTTTCCACCCCGCAGTAAATGGGTTCCAGATATCAGTTATGTGTTGTGTCATGCATTCTGGGGAGGTGGCTCTCTCTAATACGATTTCGTCCTTGTGGTGCCATAGCGTGGATAGGGTCGGTTCTGCGGGGGCAGCGAACTGCTCGGTGCACACCTGTGTGTTCATAAGCTTCGGCTTCTTCTTGTGTACTTAGGCCTGTGTACACAGCTGTCACTCAGGCCTTTAACCTTCAACACTTTAAACACTGAAAAAAGTTAAGAATCCCTGTTCTAAAGATATTCTCCAGTTCTGGTTTAAATTCATTCCGACTCTGGACTGGTTCAAAGAGCGGATCACACACTTCAGTTCATTTTCTTCAACGTCCTTATCTAACCAGTTCGCCACAAACGTACACGCGCGCGTGTGTATGTGTGTGATGTCAGTATGCCGAAGGAACAGAGATGGAGAGGGTAGCAATGATGAACGCGGTGAGAGCCACCAAAGAGGCACATCGGCTCTTCGACTACGCCGGCGAGAAAGAGAAGGATGTGGTACTGGACCTGGTCGACGTGGAGTCAGTGATGATTGGACAGCCTCTACCAATCACAATCAATCTCAAGGTGAGATGCAACGAGTCTGCATGCTAGCCTGTTGAGACTATAGGGTGCGCCACGTTTGGAGACTTCAGTGACGTTTTGTCCGAGTAGAACTGAAAAAAAAATTTGATATGAAATGAAATTTTTTTCAACTGAACACTTTTTGATGTTCTTGAAATATCCTGTGGTATCAGCACTGTGTGCCTTCTTATATTCAGCCACTAGCTCATTTGACACCGCGCCGAATGCTTGACAGAATTTGAGCGACAAAAAGAGGACAATTTCGGCCATTGTTCACGCTGATACGTGCTATTATAATGGCATCAGGGCTCACACAATTCTTCATCGAGCGCTCAAATTTGAGATGAAACCGCATGCTGGTAAAATATCCATACATGCATATATATATAATACATATTGTATTGAATTGTATTGAAAATTCATATACAAGCATAATCTTTTCATGTGTATGAAAAATATAATGAAATGAATTGTGTCGGTTGATAATTTTGCTATAAATGAAAAATTTGGCATCAATTACTGGGCTTTGCTTGCTGAAATCGCTTTGTAAAATTGTAGACGAACGAAGATTGGCAACAATTATGCGTGCGTGCTGTGGTTTCAGAGAGGACGGAACAATTGGAAATATTGACCAAGAACTACATGGACAAACTGGTCGAGTATTGTGTGGTGAAGGTTTTCACGATATGCAAGGTGGTGGAGACTAGGCAGGCATTGAGTGCCGATGACGACTTCCAGATCGCCAAACCCAAGCTGAAGATCCAGGTGTATATTAATTACACTTATGTAGCTACACACGGCCGGGGAGGTTAATATTTGTTGAGGGACCCGTTGTCTCACGCATGCTATTGAAATTTATCATAAAGTAGCGCATAAAAGTACCGTAAGCCCCCAGGAGACCGAGGGGCTGTTCGTAACTGCATTTTCACAAAGTGGGACCTCTATTATAATGGTGCTTTATTTATAATTGGGCCCCAATCATGGACCTCGGAGGCGGGTTCATAAGACCTCGCGTCGGCTCTGATAGTTTCAACCATTTCCTGTGTGGGATGGATATGACAACCAGAGTGATCATATTTCCGATTGCTGTTCGCTTCTGTAACAGATTCATCCTGAAAAGCTTAGCGTTGGCGACCAGCTGTATGTGAAATTTTCGCTGAAGAACCCACTGCAGTACGTTCTCACCGATCTTGTGTTGCGCTACGAAATCAGCGGACTGCTGGAGCCGCAAGCTGTCAAACTTCCCAGGTGAGTGGGGATTTGATAACATCTCACACACATACATACACATATACATACATACAAACACGCTGCTTCAGTCTCACACATCTCATATTTCTGATACACTGTGGTATTCAACAAAGCACATCTCAACAAGCTATTATCTTAATTCATGTTAGAACATTTTTTTCACTGGAAATTGACGGAAACATGATTGAGCTTGATTTCAAATATCATCATAGCTTAATATCATCATAATATTTGCTGAGGAAAATGTTTCAAATCTCGAAATTTCCTCAATTATTTGTTCATAGCAAATAGTAGCTCTGGTGTTTTACTGCTCAGATATTCAAATATTCACACTCGAATGTTGTATTTTCTTAGTATGATGCACAAATGTAATCGGACGATACAGCCAACTATTTGGGATAGTCGACCAAATTTGACAGCACCGATTTGGTGAATTCCGCAACCATCTCACTTGGTGATTTTCTCTGTCCAGTTCGGTCGCCGCGTCCGGCGAGTTCAACTACAGCACGAATTTCAAGCTGAACAAGGCTGGCAGTTTTAGACTCGTGGCCAACTTTGAGTGTCGCCAGTTGATTGACATCGACGCCGGACGATCACTGAAAGTTTCCCAATGAGTCCCCAACGAAAATCGACCCTCACTGATCCTCAGTGTTTGGACCGATTGGACTTGACTAAACCACCCACCTAGAAATCTCGAGTATAAAGCTGAAAAACGTGTTCGCATATCGCTCCGCTTTTTTCGTCTCATAACAGCCTACTGTGTAAACTTTGGATTTCTGTAACAAGACGAAACAGGTATATATTAAGCCGCAGCAGCAGATGAGACGAAGGAAAAATGATATAATGATATAACACAACGTACAACTAATCCAACGCACAATAACCTATCACACCACGCTAACACTCACAAACAACCATCCCAACACACACCACCGAGACAACTGCCCAATCTCACTGACACACACTTGCTCACATCCCTAAACGATCAGAGTGCCAATCCACTTGTACCCAACACACACACACACACACTCACCCTCAACAGTAAGAGTGCGCCTGCACTTTAACACAACGCACACACACACACACACACACGCACAATAGTACACAACGCACATATTCTCACAATTCCTTTGAAGTTATATATAGAATAAATACATATTTAACGTCTACATCGCACTCTGTGAAATATCTATCTGTTTTATACTACATACTATATATATTACGGTGGTAGCATTGATTTATGATGTGATGATGGAATAAAAACAAAGCCTGCTTTCACTTGTCATATATTGTCATTCATTTCGGCATATCATCAATATGCAAATTCACTACGTTCCAGCCACGTTCGCATTGAACGGTGCGAAACAAACGAAGACATTCACACTTCAACAGCAGCGTTTCAATGTAAAATAGGAGAAAATCACAGTTTGCTGGTCCCGTTGCTTGACCGGATCAGTGTTGATCCGTCGATTTGTCGACGGCCGGACTGCTAATGTGCTCGGAATCGACGTCAAACGCCGGATTGCTGATGCCCCAGTCGGCGTGCGGTTGTTCAGCTGGCTGAAGCAGCTGCAATTTCACCTGCCCGTCGGCTGGTGTTGACTTGAGGCAGCTCGAGACGGGCGTGCTGTTGTTTCTGGACGCGCCGGGCGGGTTGAACACCTCCTGCAGGTTTCTGGCTGTCGGGCTGTTGGTGGACATGGAGCCGGCCCGAGCTGCTCGCATCTGGCATAATAGCAATGTTGACCAATGTTGCATTGCTCCCATATTGCACATGACAGCTGCTCAGGGCCAATTGATCTCATGACAATTGATCACGAGTCATCAGAGAAGAAAATTCACATGATAAATATGATAGCGACCATTATAGTGATGCTAATTCGAATATAAATAATACATACAATTACTATCACTATTATTATTAGTAATATATTTTTTGTTTGTTATAAATGATGGTTTACGATGAAGCGCGTATCTTACGCTTCGCTCTGAGCCGTCATACCGTACCCGTCTCGCTTGATATATTTACTAGAATTTGTTTTTGGTTTTTTTGCTCTTTCTTTCTGCCATGTTTCAATTTTGCTGTGTGTGTGCATGAGTATGTTTGTGTGTGTGTGTGTGTGCGTGTGTATGTGTGAGTGTGTGTGTGCTTGTGGGTGAGTGTATTGTCCGCATGTTCGTTTTCCCAAAGCGGCGTGTCTTACTTATTTGTTTTTATTTTTGCACCAAGATTTGTCTTTTCGCGCGTGATTTTTAATGTGCGCTATACAAATAAACGTTAATAATAATATTAATAATAATACCTTGCGAGCGATGGGGTTGGTTGCACCGAGCGTTTCCACCGGTTTCATTGGCCTTCTCTGTTGCATGACTGTCTGTCGTTGTCGCAACACTCTCAGTGCATCCTCGCGCACACTTGGCTTGCGAATGTTGCCCAATATCGGCGTGCCAACTGGATAAAACACGTGGGTGCATTAGTGCTGCCGTTTGAAGAATTTGCCGTCTGCCGTTTCAGCCGGCAATTGTAAAAAAATAACGAATTAATAAATTATGCGTGAGCTGATTTCAACGATGTTTGGATTAATTAATAGAAAGTCAACTGTTTTGTTCTATTGTTCAATTACATAGAATATTTTCCAATAGATTAATACGTTTTGCTTACTTTATATTTTTGGCTTAGCACAACCTTAAGGAAACTGAAGGAAGTACTGGAAATTGCCGAATCGTGTGAACAATCACTTATATAGTTGTACAGATGTCTCTTAAATGTGTACTTTTATCAAATGGAAAATACCGAAGAACGATAATATCAAGTAGGCTGCATCGAACCTTGG
This sequence comes from Sacculina carcini, assembly GCA_916048095.2. Lineage (NCBI taxonomy): Eukaryota > Metazoa > Arthropoda > Thecostraca > Sacculinidae > Sacculina > Sacculina carcini. Next base: position 2,622,686 of record OU696585.1, read on the forward strand.
TTGATGTTGGTGCTGAGTCTCTGGAAGCGCTTGCGGAAGGCCACGTCGAGAGTGCCGATGGCCTGCGGTTTCTGCTGCTGGTTGACCAAGTTCTTGATGGTCTTGCGGCGAGCGAGCCGGTTGGTGCCGTCCTCGGAACTCTCCTCCGGCAAGTCACCGTCTTCACGAAGACGTTGCAGATTCTTGACAATGTCGACCGCGTTCTTGCGCAGCATCTCCTCGGGGGATTCCTTTTTCTACAGCAACCACAACGAAGAGAAGCACATTGCATTCACTCATTTCACGACAGCGTATATCCTTATAATTCGGCATTTCAGTATTAAAACATAAAAACATAAAACATACTAAAACATAAACATAAAACATACTAAATCAGTCACTGAATCTGTTGAAGCAATGCTTGAAAACCGAACATAATCCAGAAAACATGAAATTTAAATGTTCATAAATGAACTTACAACCAATGTCTGAGTAAAACGGTTAAGTTAAAAGTTTCTCTACCAACGAACTCATATTACGAATCTATACACTGCGAAGTGGAGAAATTGGACGTGATCAACGTGAATAATGTAAACGTACGTTTTTCGTGCAGCACTCCAAGTCCACGTACGCCAAGATGTGCGATAATGTTCCGAATCGATGGAACAGCATGGCGACAAATTGAATGACAATAATGAGTCCAAAGAAGAAGACAAACACGAGACCGATAGGTTCCATGTGCAAATACTCCTTCTGAATGATCACCTATCAGACGGTACAACACAGACAAATATATATTAACAAATATGAGATATGTGATTTTTTTGTGCAATTTCGAGTCATACACTGGTAGCGGATATTTTTTACTCTTAAAGGCGCCATTGAAAATATAATTCCACTATGCTTTGTCACAATAGGAAACTTTTCCTATGGAAATTAATTCTTTCAACTTCTGTCTTCAAGAATTACAATTATGTAACTTTCTTTCTTGAAAATATGAAATCACACTTTATGATCTCACCTCGCCCGTTTCTGGAATCAGTGTGATGTTGGATTTGACGCCCAATGGCCAGTCGATGTGCAGGTTGTCCTTGTTGAGCTGCATCAGGAATACGATGAGGATGAACAGGGCATTGCACATGAAGAAGAAAAAGACAGACTGGTTCCTCAGCTCGGCCAAATCTCGAGCGATGCGCTCCTTCTCTGCCTTGTCTTCGTCAATCGGCCACAGGTACTGCTTAATCAGATCCTTCCAGAACTGGATCTCGTTGGGCGGCAAATAATCGACCTTTCCTCGCTTTAACGACGTGTCCTCAATCCACAGCGGATTTTTCAGCTGATCTCTCGGCTCTCTCACCTCTGTAACAATCCAATTGAGTACCGTTAGCCTACTTTATTTGCCAAAGCTAAACAACAACAAGGGTACACAATGCACATCCAATTTATTAATGCCGTTTTAATTCATCCAATTTATACACATCCATCCCATTAATGCCGAGAATTTCGAAATGTTAATTTATTCGATTCTTAATTGTAGTATGTGTATGCATGTGTGTGTGTGTGTGTGTGTGTGTGTGTGTGTGTGTGTGCATTGGTGCATGCATGGTGGGTGCATCATCGGGTTGTGCAACATGAGCTCACTGTTGCTGGGGTGAATGTGCGCGTGCAGCAGTTGACTGGTGTATAATTCCAGGTATGTCCTGTCCTTGCAAGTGTGATCGGTGATGACGCATGGTTCGTTGCTGGTGTGTAATGTCGTGTGAGTGTGGGTGAGTTGGTTGTAGGTTGTCGTTGTGTGTGGTCGTTGTGTCTGAATAAAGTGTTTTTGCGTTGTGCTCGTGAGTCTTTTACAAGCTATTTGGGCGTGTGCATGTATGATCCTTGAAGATCAGGACATACCTGGAATTATACACCAGTCAACTGCTGCACTGCACTGATGACAGCTCGCCTCAGAGAGTTGCTGACGGCGCTAGGCTCCTCGGGCTGAAGGTGCAATCATGTAAGGGTGTTCCACAATGGAAACGCGATGCTGCCATCCCAGCTGTTCCGAGCAGAATCACGAGACGAGCTGTGTTCTCTTGGTGTGGACGCCTCATTGCTCACTTACCCGTTTGCGGGTGGATGCGTCCAGCTGCAACCTGGCTGAAAAGGCGCGCCAATGAGCTCTCTAGAGCATGGGATGATGTCATTCAGGATGACTCCTTGGCTGCTCAGCTTGCATGGACTCATGATCGCGCTGTGAGCGATGACCCCGCTCATGGAGAGTGGTCCGTTGACGGTGATAAAGCAGTTGTTTGGACTGATGCCAGCTCTTTGGCCACAGGTGTAGTGCTACAGTCTCTCAACGGCACGACAATCGAAGATGCCAGCTGGCTGCGCCGTGACAAATCAGCACACATCAACCTGGCGGAGCTGGACGCAGTTGTGCGAGGTCTGAACATGGCTGTCGTCTGGGATTTCAAATGCATCGAACTGAAGACCGACTCGGCTACTGTGTATAGTTTGGTGTCGGATGCACTGTGTGGTAAGGCTCGCCTCCGAACAAAAGCCAACGGTGAGATGTTGATTCGCCGTCGCGTGGACCTAATATGTCAGCTCAAACGAGAGCTGTCCTTGGATTTGACAGTGAGCTTGGTGCGATCGCATGAAAATATTGCTGATCTGGTGACCAGAGTGCCGCAGAGTTGGCTTCGTGCTGCAAATGCGAGAATCCAAGCTGTTGGCGCGGCCGGTGCTCGTGGCGCCTGCAATCGCGCCCATCTTCTAAACGAATGTGTGGCAGATGCTATCACGAATGTTCATGTGGAAGCAGGACACCCTGGAGTCCGGCGAACGTTGTATTTCTCAAAGCGTCGCCGCTTGAACGTGACAAGGCGCCAAGTGCAGCAGGTTGTTTCTGCGTGTCAGATTTGTCAGTCGATCGACCCGGCCCCAGTCAAATGGAGACGCGGCGATTTGAGTGTGCCAGAACTGTGGCAGAGAGTCGCTGTTGACGTGATGCATTTCAAAGGACACGTGTATCTCACCATCATTGACTGTGGACCATCGAGATTTGCGTTGTGGCGACACCTGCCTGCTGAGTCGACCAATCACGCTGTTCGAGAATTGGACGCAGTCTTCTTCGAACGCGGTGCTCCACGTGAAATACTTTCAGACAACGGCACGATTTTCCGCAGTCGCGAGTTCGCTGCGTTCGCTGCCAGGTGGAGCGTTCGTCTGAGGTTTCGTTGTGCCTATCAACCATCTGGCAATGGTATCGTGGAGCGGTGTCACCGCAGCATAAAAACCACAGCAGCGAGAAAGCAATGTTCGGTACAGGAGGCTGTGTACATTTATAACATCTCACCAAAAGATGATGTTAGATCCACCACAGCTCCGGCTAACATCATTCATGGCTACACAGTACGTGTGAGGAACATTGACCCTGAGCCCGATGTGGAAGCGAACGAGGTGAGGTGTCGCTACCAAGTGGGTGATGAGGTGTGGGTAAAACCCGCCGACGCGCGCTACGCCAGCAGGTATTCACAAGGAGTTGTCACGGCAATCATCTCTGAACAAGCTGTGGATGTTGACGGCATGACGAGACACGTTCGGGATCTGCGATTTAGAGGTCGCCCAGGTGTTTGCAGTGTTGGCAACAACTTAGCTGTTCAAGAGGAGCTGACAGTGCCGTCGCAGAATCCAGCTCAGGCAAGTGCCGAACTCTTGGTTTGTTCTGTTGCGGATCAGCGACTTCAGCGTGATGATACGTCGCCGCCAGCATCAGATGAACAGCAGGAGGCTGTCGTGGACGGACTCATCGGGAGTGAGATCAACGAGGGCGGCCCAAGAACATCGACCCGGGCTCGCAGGCCACCGGCGTGGTTGAGCAGTTATGAGCAGTGATGTGTGTTACGGCGTGTGCATGTATGATCCTTGCATGTGCATGTGCATGTATGTCTGAAACACTGGAAAGTCTGCGGGCGGCCAGCCAGGCCAGCTGTCGGGCGTCGACGGTACGCCGCTCGGCTGTTCGACATTTCACTTCCGAGATAGGAAAAGTCAGCGGTGAGTTTAAGCAGAGCACCCGATTTCGTCTTGATGGTGGCTGTGTCTTCGCTGCCTACCGCCATGTATATATATTTTGCTTCATTTAAATGCAGCCCGACCGTTGATGCAACCTCCTCGAACCGGTCCAGCTGACTCTGCGCGTCTGCTGCATTGTCGGCAACAATGGCGATATCATCAGCATATGCCAGAGCGCAGAGTCTAACTGCAGGATATCGCTACAAATAAATAGTATCTACAAATAGCTACTCCGTGAAAACTCGAAACAGAGAAAAACAATAATGAAAATATTAGCATTAAAAACATAATATAAATTATCAAATAAGACTGAAGACAGTATAGAATTAATCGAGAAATTAATCACGTTAGCATATCTGTCGTGTAATCTGATTAAGCAACACACGGCTATACGTTGATGGCTTGATCAATTGCTCAATTTTAACCAAAAATTGACTCATATTGTTGTTTTCATTGACATGCACACAAGGTATATTCAATAACACATACACACGCTGGTGATATCGGTATATCGCTATATGATCAGACTTTCTTTCACTGAATAACCATTGGCAGAAAATCATGTTATTTGTATGTGTGTGTGTGTGTGTTGCTTTTTGGAGCTTACATGCGTGCAGTGGACGTTGTTTGTGCAGTGTACGATCGCATGTGTGTATGTTCGTCTGTTGGCATGTGTATGTCCTCGTGTGTTCGCGTGTGTACGAGTGTGTGTATATATGTGTGTGTGTGTGTGTGTGTGTGTGTGTGTGTGTGTGTGTGTGTGTGTGTGTTTGTTTGTGTTTGTTTGTGCTTGTATACGCGATGGTGTTTTTTGTGTGCAATCGTATGGCGCGATAATCCTTCTGGGTTGGTGCCTCTGCACAACGTTTTTGCTTTCATTTTACCCGAATAAAAAATAAAAAAATCACATGCAGGTGCGCACCCAGTCAAATTTTGTACGGGCAACCGGAAAAGTTGCCATACAATCTATGAACACTCCAAATGTACACGCATCCCGATTGAACATTCCGAGTCCATCTTGAGCACGCCACTGGCATTCGACGCCTATTTGCAACACTTCTATCGTTCGAAAAAATTCCCGAGTCACCGGACAGTCGAAAGACATACACACGTACACACACACTGACACACACACACACACACACACACACACACACATACAGACACACACACACATACAGACACGGACAGACAGACACGGACAGACAGACTGACAGGATAGACTTAAAACGTCCAGTGCCTAGGCCGATGTGGAGTCATTCCTTTCAAGGATCCCGTCTTTGAAGGCACTCGCGGTCTGTGAGCCAGCTGAAATCGACTTTCTAGTTGGAGTTCAACCTCGTCGGTTCCATTGAAGCCAGCATGCTGCGATCAAGGACTAGCGGTGAGAAGACAAACATTCAGAAACATTCAGTTTGATAGGATGATCGCAAAATTCAATAATTTCGGAGTGAATTGATTATGAAGCAGTAATCTACTCGAGTTTTCTCTGAACTCCACTCTTTTTGTTCTTCTTCTTAACTCTCTTCTATATTTTCGAAAGATCTCTTAAGATTCCATATGAAGACATTTAGAAAGACCTGAAAACTTCTTCTTCTGAACTTTCTTCTAAAGATCTCAACACTCTTCTTTTCATTTTCTATCCAAGTTTATATCTAACTATACTTTCCAGTTTTATGGGAAGGGTTGATTATGCTTGGCAAGGCGAGATATACTGTTTTTACATTGGCTTTTCTAGACAAAATTCATTTAAACAAATGATAGTCATGTGTAATGATACCATTTTGTAATTCACATAAACTTTATATCCGAATTATGTCATTGATTTTTATCTATTGTACATGAGTCTTGTAACCTTTGTTATTCCTTTACTTAAATGTGTAGAATATACTACTAAAAAGCATGCGTTTCGATCATAACACCTTCGATATGTGATCAGGCTGAATACTGATGCGATAGAAGACATTTGAGTTAAGTTTCATAATCAGCAGCTCAAATTTAGTCAGAATTTGTTTTAAACCCTTTTGCGAGAAATGTCTTTGTTGACCGGTGAAATTTTTCGCTGGTAGATACCAGCGGGAATACGTCGGACGTTCTCCAGGTGCGTCGTGTCGACTTCTTGGTGGAGAAGAACGCCCAGAGACACCGCACCACCGACTATGATCTCACTCGAGAAGGAGCGAGCGGAGAAACCATTGAGCCGGTGTTGAGACGCGGAGGAACGTTCTCCTTGGTTGTTTACACCAAGAATCGATCGTTTGATTCAAAAGTGGATCGTCTCTTCCTCACGATGTCGTTTGGTAATTACAAAGTCATAGCGAGTCACTGGTTGAAAATGTTTGATTTTTTTTAAAGAACATCGACCGCCTGGTGATAGTGTTCAATATTTAGAGCAACACTCAAAAACCAACCTGAATTACTTTAAGAAGCAATATTTCAATAATTCAACTTCGTGTTGTATCTGAGCGAATTACATATACGTGTGCACGCATTTAAAATCATGTTTATTCGTGTTTCTATGAAAACTTTTACTTTAAATGTTTTCCAGTTAACCACTAATGATTAATAAAAAAACAAATATACATAATTTTCAACAGCAATGTGCATAGTCAATGCAATGTTTCGAAATCATTTTTAGTTATTCTATTTCTTGTTGGTTTTGCTAGTTTTTTGTTAAGCTTTTCGGATGATCTGATGTTTTAGTGACCAATATCACTTAATAATATAATTATATTACTATTACTATTATTATTATCATTTTTCCAGTAATATTTATTATTATTATTATTATTAGCGGTGGGTTAGAATTAGCAAGTTGTTTAGCTTTGTTAAGCCTGAGTTTTGTTTTGCGTTTGATACTGGCTTGCTCAGGCGAAAGACCGCGTACTTCGTTGGGCACCGCTGTGAATTTGCGAGTGACAGACAGCGATTCGTTCAGAGGAGACAAGGACTACTGGGATGTGCGCATGCAAAGCAAAACGGCCGATTCTTTCGTATTAGAGGTAAAATAACACCGTTGATTACCAGCTCCCAAATGGCTCAGTAGCTTAGATTCTGAACTCTCGTGTGGCAGAGGTTCGCGGTTCGAATCCTGGCCCGGGTTCGTTCATCAACACCTCCGCTTGAGTCTACCGGGAGTCACCACTGTAGATGGGCGCACAGTGGGGGGCGCCATATAGTCTCAACTGGCTGGTGCGCGCTTAAAACGCCAACAACAACAACAACCGTTGCTCTCCTACAAAGATACCCATCGGACACACACAAATCATAAAGCACACCCACACGCGAAAACAAGGTGCATCTGGCCAGGTTGAGATTGGGTCATCATCCTGCCCTTCTGTCACATCAGAAAAGGTTGAATGAATCAATCGATGACACCTGTCCATATTGCAATTCAGCACCACACACCATCACACACATCATGCAACACTGCACAGCACACACACAACTCAGACGCCAACACAAAATAACATCCATCAGGGAACTGTGGAACAACCCGGTCACAGTGTCGTGTCTTTCCTCAGCAGCTCGAGGCTGCTCGGCCAGACAACCTGAGGAACATCATCAACAACAACAACCGTTGTTTCTCTTCAAATTCTCTATGGCCTCTCTCGGAGCTAGGGACTTTTCACTTAGGGTACGTTTGGTGCCGCTTCCTTGCCGACTATCTTTCCCGTTTCTAACTAACCTAGCCTAAATAATCTAAGCCAACCCAATCTTACTTGACCTAACAAGAAAGAGGAAGACGGCCGGGACTGAAGCTAGACCAAACGTACCGTAGGTCAAACGTCCCAACTCTGATCTTCTCTCTCCGTTTATTGTTGTTTTATTTGTATTATCATCTATTATTAATTACAGGCAAATCCAGTAGCATGGGAAGAGTGCAAGCACTATTGCCACCCTGCGGTCACCCCATTAGTACCGGAAGCGCTCAAAAGATTTAAAGAGAAAAATATTTCGAAAAGGAAATAATTATAAAAATAAAAAGAGTTCGAAAGGAAAAGGATAAATAAATAACAATAACCAATAAATCATCATCCGATAACATATTTTTTCTGTTTCACTAGTCTTGTCAGGTATCTTGCCGTATTCTTACATTGCTACCTTGTGTCTTTGATATCTTGTTAGATTAACGTACCTGTAGACGCTCTGGTTGGCGCGTGGAAATGCGACCTGAACATATATCTGCTGAAAGGTTCCGGTGGAACAAAGTTCTCGTGTCCGGAAAACATCTACATCCTCTTCAACGCTTGGAATGAAGGTGAGATGACGTCTCTTTACTTTTTGTGGACCACAATAGTGGCGCCAAGGAGGATCTGAAGGAACCGAAGGCCCCTCCCAAAATCCCAAGAAAATGTATCAAGCCTCCCAATGAGCCCCCACCCAAAATCCTGACCATGATCATTTCGAATACAGTTCGTCATGTTTCGCCAAACCCCACATATTTTCCTTTGGCTCCCTCTGCCCCTCACTGGAAAAATCCTGGCGCCGCATATGGTGGACTGCCAACATATTTATAATGCATTCACACAACCAATCAAACACAATGACAAAATAGACTGCTGAATAGGAAACCAGTGGAAAAGTTTTAATAAGAGCCATCAAGCTGTGTAGACCAGTGGTTCTTGACCTTTTTTCTCTGATTCCCCACTTCTTAATGAGCCATCTCTCCATTTTCCACAACGGCGCTGACAAATTCAATAAATTCAGTTGTTACATCAGAGTAAATGTCAAGAGGTGATTAGAAACAAAAATAGACGAATTTGAATTGATAAAAACACACATTTGTTTTTCTGTCCAGCCTTATCTTCCTTAGACCTACGACCTTAGCTTCCCACTTGGCAACTCTTCCATTCCCCACAGGTTAAGAACCACTGGTGTAGATCATTTGATCATAGCCGGTGATACATTGTCCACTAGGTAAAACTCAGCACCTACAGGAAACAATGCAAGGGTGTTGATGATGTCTGGAAAATATCATCATTTATCTGTGGTGCTTCAGCCGAAAACTCACGAAATATACTGTTATTGTAATCGAATAAATGCCGGGAAAAAAAAACTTTCACATATATATTGCACGAGTCAGATGATGATGATGATGATGATTAGATGCATGTGCTAGCAGCAAATCACAGAACCAACCAACAGACACAAAAACCCAACAACCAAAACCACACTCTTATTCACCAAGCAGTCACACACCCTCCTTCCACAAACGCTTAACACCAACCCCCCTCGCCGTTCGCCACATACCTCCTGTTCCCACTCCACACCATGTCAACACACGTACACTCACAAACAATCGTAACCGCGCACACAAACACACACACACACACACACCTTCTGATTCCACTACAGACCATGCCAGCATGTGTACACTCACAAGCAATCGCGATCACACACCCATACAGATACGCGCACACACATCCAAAGCCCACTAGATACATATTTCCAACGCAATTATACACCACACGCCCCCATGATATCAAAATCATTTTAAACACTAGTATTAAACATCAACATACAAAAACAGTTAGTCACATATATAATCTTGCATCCATCTCGGCTGCCGCCGTTCTCTTGTCGACCTCCGTATCTGTTGCTCAGGCTCGGACTCTTCTGCGGCAGTCTCTGAACCTTCTGTGACAGTCTCTGACTCTGTTTGACCTTCGTCTTCAGACTCTTCGCGCAAGCGCCGAATGTCGAGTACGTGACGAGGCACACCGTCCACATCCACATTATTATCTGATGTTACGTTTGTCACTTGTCCACGATTCCAATACGTTGTACAGCGCGCCCCCGGAGGTTTTATCCACACATCGTCACCCACGCGCCACATACTCTTTGAAGCTTCCGCCGCTTCTACAGGAACCGATGGATGCCTCCACTTGTACCGGTACAATCCATTGGCAGGCGATGAATTCGCGTCCGCTGATGTTTTCGGAGCCAGATTATACCAAAATAATGCGTCATTCGGTGTTGTCTGACAACGTTCAGCCATTCTCTTGATCGTTCGGTGGTTTCTTTCGACGATTCCGTTTCCTGACGGCTTGTAGGCCGCTCTATATCGTCGCTGCACGCCCCATTTCTGACATAGCTCCGCCAGCCGAACAGACCTGAATGTTCTGCTGTTATCCATGAGTAGTTCGTTCACCGGTCCTCGCTCCTGGAACAGCTCCTCAAAGACTCGCCCAACATCCTCGCAGTTCTCCGACCGAACTCGCCTCCAAATCGCAAATCTGCAAGGTCCGGAGTCCACTATAGTCAAATAACAATGACCCCTGTAGTGAGTTGTGTCCACCGCCAACCGACTCCAATTATCATTCACACCTAGTTCACCCGGCACGTGACGTACTGGAGCTGGATCAATCATTTGGCACTGCTTGCATTGCCGCACACACTTCTCTACGTCGGATCTCGTGGTTCTCGGGTCCACCATCTGGGCAAGCGACAACGTCCTGTCAACTCCAAAATGATGCCGGGAGTGCATCTCACTCAAGGTCACTGCACACACACTAGGTACTCCGAGCGTAGGCTTCAACCACGACTTTGGCACTCGTGTCAATCGATCCGCCTTGTTCATCGACGATGGAGTATATTTCACAATGAGTTCAACGCCCAGCTCATTGATGATGTCACGCAGAATCGATATCCTCCTCCTCACTAGCACTTCTGACAAACCTTTTATTTTTATTCTCGCCTCATCCTCAAGCACACTCCTCAACCACTTCGCAACTGTGACGGAATCCGTCATAACCTCAATGAGTTTCAATCCCCATTTTATAGCGAGAGTAACACCTTTAATCACAGCCTCCAGTTCCGCCAGGTTGATATGGCTCGCGTCATCCCGTTTGCGCAGCCAAGCTGCATCTTCTACCAGTTTACCTCCAATCTCTACCACAACACCCTGGGCCAAACTACTGGCGTCACACCACACTCTTCCTCGATAAACTGGTGACACATGAAAGTCACCCTTCACCGGGTCATCAGCTTTCACTCTGTCCAGTATTTCCATCAACAACTTTTGAGCTCTAGGTCCTACTCTATCATTCCACCTATTCCCATCACTTATCCGCTTAACGTAGCTGCAGGCTACGCGAAGCCATCCACAGATTGGATAGTGCCCTACCAAGCGGCCGCACGCTGAAAACAGCTCTCGCTTTGACATATTCTCTCCATTCCCCAGCACTGGCAGTGTGTTCCCTCTACTGAATTGTAGAGCTCCTCCAGGATGACTCCGCCCAATAAATAGTCCGAGTAGTCTGCCACCATCGAGAGATTCAGGCGGCTTGGTTTCCAATCCAAATTTCGCCAGATGCGCTATCACTTCCTCTACCGATACAATCTCCTCGTTGACAATGACGTCGTCGATATAACTATCGGTGCCGGCTTTCACGACGTCATTTTGCGCCAATACCGTTTTCAAGATACTCGACATAATCTTCGGTGCTGCATTTAACCCAAAGCCAAGTCTGGTTAAATAATATATCCTTCCTAGGTAATTCACCCTTTGATAATGCCACAACGACTCGTCTATGTGCACCTGAAGGTATGCTGATTTCAGGTCGACAAGTTTCAATCTCTGTGGTAGCAGTCGCCATTTCCGCAAAGTCTCGGTGCAAACCGCGGCGTCGGGCCCCGGGTGACACTGTACGTACTCATTCAATTCTCGATAGTCGAGAACTGGTCGTACCTTACTCTTGTTAGCTTGAACAACAGCCATTAACGGTAGCACTCCTTTAGAGCAAGACTGATCAGGACACTCTTTCAAATAACCATTGATTATCCATTGATCAAGTTCTTCTCTCCATTTTATGCTCACGGCTTCATCCTCTACACTACTGTACGCCCCAACTGTATTTTTCAGGGCTGGTGGAGACGTACATTTCCAATTCCACTTAGCCTTCCACTTCCCCTCAGAGAAGATAGCCGTGAAGTCTTTGTCTGTGAGAGTTAACCTGTCATTTTTCCTGGTGTTAACTTTACAAATCGAACTAACAGTAGTTTCCCCACGACATTCATCAAAAAATCTAATTTTCCCTTGCTTCCACTCGACTCCCCCCGCCAGCCCAATGAAGTCAATTCCTGCCACTACATCAACACCATCTAAAAGCTTATTCATAACAACACAATCCACTGACCTTGTGACATTCTGAAGTGTGATCAACACGGATGCTTCTCCCATACAACGCGCTTCATGACCATCCACTCCGACCACTCGTCCTTGCCACGAATTGACACGACCCGACATCCAGGAACCAACGACAGATTTGGAGCAACCAGTGTCCACCAATATTCGCGCAGGACGACCATCAACGAATCCATCAACTATCGGAAGCGCCGTTGCTACTGGGTGTGAGAAACTTCCGGCGCACAAGTTTCTCCCATGAAGTTTTCCGACCTGCTAAAACATGATCTCGAGATATGGCCCGGTTTCCCACAAATCCAGCAAATTACATGCTTCGAATTATTATTCGTACACTGACGCATCAAGTGGGGGCCACCGCGTCGATAGCACTGCCGAATCTGACCGCGGCTGTCCTCAGGTGTCCTCTTGGTCGCATTTTTATCCCCACGCCGACCAATATTTGATGTCGTTTCATGTGTCATAGACAACACAGGTTCAGGCCGCTCCACGAGCTCAGACATCAATGCTCTGGCGCGGTCCACCACAGCTGACAAGGACGTCGCTTCAATGTTTGCCATTGCCCTCAGCTCTCTTGAGACAACTGATGGCAAGCCAACAACAAAAGCCCTCAGCAGCACAGAATCAGACGTAATTCCTGCCTGCCTTGACAGTCTCCGCAGATCGGTCATGTAAACATCAACTGGCTCGTCACGCCATATGCGTCTCACAAACTGTTCATACGCACTGAAGGGGTTGAGAGAAAACGCACTCTGAAGGGCCTTCTTGATGACTGCCACATCTTTCTTCTGTTCTGCACTCAGCTCTGTATAGAGAGCGAGTGCACTGCCTTCAAGAAACATTGGCAGTATCGTTTCCTCATCCTTCATCTCCTTCAGTTGCACCAGCAATTCAAACTTATCTATCCACTCTGTAACGCTGGGCGATCCATCAAACGGACGTAGAACATCGGTGAGCTTAACACTCGCCATATTAGCCGAAATAGCTTGTAATCGAATAAATGCCGGGAAAAAAAAACTTTCACATATATATTGCACGAGTCAGATGATGATGATGATGATGATTAGATGCATGTGCTAGCAGCAAATCACAGAACCAACCAACAGACACAAAAACCCAACAACCAAAACCACACTCTTATTCACCAAGCAGTCACACACCCTCCTTCCACAAACGCTTAACACCAACCCCCCTCGCCGTTCGCCACATACCTCCTGTTCCCACTCCACACCATGTCAACACACGTACACTCACAAACAATCGTAACCGCGCACACAAACACACACACACACACACACCTTCTGATTCCACTACAGACCATGCCAGCATGTGTACACTCACAAGCAATCGCGATCACACACCCATACAGATACGCGCACACACATCCAAAGCCCACTAGATACATATTTCCAACGCAATTATACACCACAGTTATGGAGCTGACAACTCCATATAAAATATTGGGCCACAAACGTTGCGCACATATATTGTTGTGGAGTTTCGACTGAGAGAGTAGGTTTTTTGTTTACGTTGGGATTACGAAAACTACGAGTGTATGAATATTGTGTGATTGTGTATAAAAGGTTGTGATTGAGAACCTGCGTTTCCAGATTCTGAGAACCTACGTTGTAACAAATGGCGACGAGGATGGGATTTCTGGATGTGTGAAAATTCTGGAAATTTGCTTATTTGTTTCTGAAGTTTTTCGACGTGTTTTGTTGGTTCTGCATTTACTTTTGCGTGTCTCTACATACAACGCAATTTTTCAACGTGCATTTAGACTACTGCTCTGTCAATTTCGCTAAAATATTGTACTTACGTAAAGGGCAATATTACCGATAGCGAGATGGCCGATCTACAGGAGGTACTGAAGTTGATGCAGGAACAGCTGTTACAACAGCAACAACAGATGACACTGCTTACACAAGCACTGCTGACATCAGGGGTTTCACAAAATGCTGGTAATACTGCTGTTGTGCCTAATTTTGCGGCGTTTGACGCTAGTGCGGAGTTATGGTCGGATTATTGGTCCAGATTTCAGACATTTCTTGGTGCACACTCCATTGCTGAAGGCAAGCAAGCGCAGGTTTTTCTAACCAATCAATCGCCGTCCGCATACAAGCTACTGTCCAATTTGGCTCGACAGAAAAGTCCTCCAAAAGACATAAATGAGCTGACGGTGAGCGAGATCACTGCTTTCATGGAGGATCAGTTCAACCCGAAAAAGTTTGTCATACGGGAACGATTCAGATTCTGGTCGAACATGCAAAGAAATCCGGGAGAAAAAATACAAGAACTAGCCGCGCGTATTCGCCATGACGCGGTTACATGTGATTTTTCTGCGATCAAAGATGCACAAGATGAGGCGCTGCGCACTCGTTTCATATGCGGTGTCAACAACGAGGCGATTCTCAAAGCTCTCTTCAAGGTACAGGATGATGAGCTCAATTTCTCCAAAGCAATCACAATTGCCTTGTAAATCGAAGAAGCGGCCAGAGTAGCCAAGGAGACCGTGTACGACACCACAAAAACTGTGAATCGTGTGGGCCCAGAAACGTCTCGTAAAAAGTTAAACGACACGCGTGCTTCAACAGCGTCTGGCAGCTCGGATGCCAACACTACTACTAAACCACCCGAGCTGAAAACACCAATATGTTTTCGATGCTCCAAACCGGGTCATAAGGCGAACATGTGTGCTCACAAAGAGGACATTTGCAGGTATTGCCAAAAGAAAGGTCATCTCGAAGCGGCATGTTTACAGAAAAAGCGATCGCTAAAATTTTCACGTCAACCACCATGAGTCAGAAAAATTTCAACTGATGACCTGCTACAAATTTCTCGTGAAAAACTACTGTTGCCAAAGTTTGAGGTGCCAGTTACAATTGATGGACTACCGTGCACTATGGAACTAGATACAGGTGCCGGAGGCAACTTCATATGCGAAAATGTGTGGTCAAAACTTGGTAAGCCGGCACTAGAACAAGTGCAAACCGGCTACAGGTCAGCAAGTGAGCACCCCCGCCAATTCTGGGAAAATTTCAAGGTCAGACCAAGGCGCATGGCTCTACAATGCATTGCTGCCTCCCATTCGTGGTCACGTCCGTACCCAACTTGAATCTACTGGGTCGGGACGCTATTGCAGCACTACATATATCTGTGGACTCAGTGGTTGAGCAGGCATGCGAGAATGCTGGCGAACCATTGTCCATTTACAAGGTCGATGGAAGTCACTCCGACAATTCAATTGATTCCGACCTACAAAAGTCATGCTACACACTATGTGAACAATTTCCAGACTTGTTCAATGACGAACTGGGTTGTCTCACTGATTTCCAACTTGAAGTGAAGTTCAAAGATGGTGCCCAACCAGTTTTTTGCAGACCACGGTCGGTCCCATTTGCTGTACAAGAGGATTTGTCGAACTGCTACGATATCGGCATAAAAAGAGGCCTTTGGGAGCCTGTTCATTTTTGTGATTATGGTACTCCGGTGGTACCGGTGCGGAAACCAGTACAGTCTGGCAACAAACCGAAGCTACGAGTGTGTGGCGATTACTCAGTCACAGTGAACCACCAGCTGGAGATTCACAGACAGCCGATTCCAGACATCGAAGATTTGATGCGCAAAATGGGCGGAAATTACGGTTTCACGAAAATCGACCTAGCAGACGCTTACAATCAAATTCCGCTCTCGCCAGAAAGCCAGAAGCGACTGGCACTGAGTACACATCGAGGCGTATTACTGCAAAAGCGTCTCCCGTTCGGAATTTTGTCTGCCCCGGATTATTTTCAATCCATTATCAACAAACTTACCTGTGATTTACCTGGAGTGGTAACATATCTTGACGATATCCTCGTGAGCGGTAAGGATGCCACGGAACATGTTCAAAATTTGCGCCGTATTTTTGACCGAGTACAGTCCAAAGGCTTACGTTGTCGTCTGGAAAAGTGTCGATTTGCAGCTGCTACCGTTGAGTATCTGGGGTATACTCTTAAAAAGAACGGTATACGCAAGGGTGCAAAGGCGGATGCAGCACTGAAAATGCCAGCACCAAAAGATCGAAATGGTCTTTCGTCTTTTCTCGGGTCTGTTGAATTCTACAGAAAATTTATACCCGATCTCGCGACAATTGCGGAGCCGCTGTACCGGTTGACAAGAAAGAGCAGTGTGTGGACGTGGGGTGAAGGTGAAGAAAGTGTGTTTCGAAAACTGAAACAACTACTGGCCTCCGACATCACTCTGGCACATTTTGACACATCACTTCCGGTCGGCATCGCATGTGACGCATCGGAAGGGGGACTGGGTGTCGGAAGGGGACTGGGTGGGACTGCTCCACAAGTATCCGGACGGTTCCGAACGTCCGGTGCGTCACGCATCGAAGGTATTGACAGACTGCCAGAGGCGCTACAGTCAGATCCAGAAAGAGGCGTTGGCTATCGTATTTGCGTTGCACAAGTTTCACCAATACCTCTACGGTCGACGATTCATATTGGTGACAGACCATCGACCTCTGCTGAGTCTTTTCGGGCCTCAAAAATCCACCCCAAAACTGGCAGCCAATCGTCTGGCAAGGTGGGCATTACTACTCAACCAGCATCAATACGATATTGAGTACCGCAACACCAGACAACACGGTAATGCAGATGCACTGAGTAGGTTACCTTCAGAGTCTGATCCGGATTTAGATACCGCCGAGACGGAGAACGACTTTGACACCGTATGTACGATACAGATTCTCGATCAACAGCTCAAGACGGTAAACGCCACTACCTTACGTAAATCTTCAGAAAAGGAGGCATCAATCGCTGCGGTGATGCGGTTTTGTCGAGAAGGTTGGCCCCCGGCTGCTTCAGATACAGAGGAGGTGAAGTACTATCGTAACATTGCTGATTCATTGTCCGTCTTGAACGGAGTGCTGTTGTATGGTTCCAGAGTGGTAATCCCAAGAGATCTACGGAAGGCGGTACTACAAATATTACACATTGGTCATTTCGGTGCCCAGCGAATGAAACAGTTGGCGCGCACAGCGTCCTACTGGCCGAATATAGACAGGGACATCGAGGAGAAGTGCCGCAGTTGTGAGTCCTGCGCTGAACATCGTAACTTACCTACAAAGCTCACAAACCATCCGTGGATGCTTCCGGAAAAAACATGGAGTAGGTTACATGGACCATGCTATAAATTTTCTCGGACATAACTGGTTAGTAGTTACGGACGTCTACACCAAATACCTCGACATTCATCCAACTCAGTCGATTTCTACCAAAACTACGACAGAACTACTGGAGCAAGATTTTGCTCATTTCGGCTATCCACACACTATTGTGTCCGACAACGCAACGTGCTTCACGGGGGAGGAGTTCGGAAGGTGGTGCTCCGAGAGGGGTGTTACTCACCTTACGGGTGCCCCTTACCACCCATCCACCAACGGGGCAGCAGAGCGCTTGATCCAAACGTTCAAACGTGAGATGCGCAAGTCCACGCTTCCGCCGTTGCTGGCTCTTCAAGAATTCCTAATGCAGTTTCGGCGCACTCCCACGACAAGCGGCTACTCTCCCAGCGAACTTCTCAATGGGCGCCAGATGCGTACGCTGGTCGACACGTTGCTGCCTTCTCCGGTCCACACGGCTCAGCGTCAACAAACTGCGTTGGTGAAAAGGCAGAATCAAACTGTCCGTCTGCGGTCTTCGGGAGATCCTCATCAGTACAACAATGGAGACCCCGTCTATGCACTGTACTGTGGCCCTAGGCGCGATCGGGATCCTCGGTGGGTTCAAGCCGTTGTGCTGAAAAATACAGGTTCGTGTACTTACGTCGTGAAGGTTCTACCGAGAGGCCCTTACTGGAGACGACACGTTGACCAGTTGCGACAACGTCACGTTTCGCCTCACGATACGGAGCCGGGCGAGACGTGCATAACAGAAAGTTCTGGTGATTCATCAGAACACACGGCTACGACTTCAGAGCCAGTTGCGGAGGAAAGTCCTGCAAGCACTGCGGCGGGTTCGAGTGATGGTGGTAGTCTGAGGCGGTCGCAGCGTACTCGACAACGCCGTCGGTACTGGCCGTGCGAAGACTACGTCTTCCAATCATAGGGGGAGGTGTTATGGAGCTGACAACTCCATATAAAATATTGGGCGACAAACGTTGCGCACATATATTGTTGTGGAGTTTCGACTGAGAGAGTGGGTTTTTTGTTTACGTTGGGATTACGAAAACTACGAGTGTGTGAATATTGTGTGATTGTGTAATAAAGGTTGTGATTGAGAACCTGCGTTTCCAGATTTTGAGAACCTACGTTGTAACACATACAATTATTCAAAACTACCAAGCTGCTCCAAGATCAGGCAATAATTGATAGGAAGTTAATTTTTTGAGAGAGCGAAAAAAGATATGAAATGGAATACCTGATAATAACTCTTCATAGAAGTAATACTCTATGGCTTCGTATTACGCTTAGCACCTAAATTTGGCTTCCCAAACATCTCCAGTAATCTAGAATACTGCCTGCCTTTACTACAAGATCTCACTTATCCATTTCGACCAAGTCAACGGTGAACTCACCAGCATTCAAATATAGCATACATCTCCTGGTTGAATTCGTATGAGGTATTGTTGTGTGCCAGTGAAAATGACGACGACGGTCTATGAATTACTTTGGAAATTCCATCAGTTGAGTGTGTTCGATTAATCTTTCACTCACTGGCACAAAAATGGCCGCCTTCAATATTGCATCGGTTCGACACTGTTTTTTTGTCTTTTTCCACCGCTGTACACCTCATAGAACATGCCCTCACGCGATATTCTGATATCCTGTATGTCTGTCTTCTGACATTTTACCCGAATAAAAAAAATTGTCTGTCTGTGTGTGTATGTGTGTGTATGTGTGAAAAACGGCGTGCGCTGCATGCACACACACACACACACACACACACACATACATACACAGACTACACACAAGCGTGAACACGTTCACGAACACGCACTTACTTAGAATCTCGTTCGACTATCAAAAGTCATTCAGTGCATTTTTCGTTGAAATTGTTGCAAGCAGTGTCCATCAAGAACTAATATCGAAGAAAATGACGTCCCAAAAAAGACAGAGAAAAGATAGTTTGATGGCAAGACGTTTTCATGGTGAAAATAGAATGTTTGTTGGTAAATTCACAGTGTTGAAAGCTAATAAACTGCTATTTTCTCGCAGACGATATGTGCTATTTTCCCGAGGAGGACAAATTGGCCAGCTACTTACTGGCATCGTCTGGCAAAGTGTATGTGGGCAGTCGTCGCTCTTACAAGGGTCGAAATTGGGCATTCGGCCAATACCAGCGTTACGTGCTGCCCGCCGTCGAGATGGCGCTGCGGTACTCATCTATCAAGGCAACCGACCGCGCCAACCCTGTGCGCGTTGTTCGCGCTCTCACCAACCAGGTGCCCCCAGAAGTTTAAAAATTATATTCACTTCTATAAATGAAGAGCTTGTGTTTTTTTCATATACACATATATGGCTAAATTTTATCTAAACCATATGCATGACTAAATTATATTTGAATTATATGAAATATCTAGTTAAATATATTTAATTTCCCAAATTCTGTATGTGTCAAAGATTAAGAGTTTCTTAAATGTTATGTTTTCACTTTTTATATTGGTATTGATATAATTATACAGTGTTAAATTTGTGTTGGTCTGACACATACCGTATTTAATTCCATTCAATAATTCTTTCTGCAAATTTACCGTTGAACTACGTTCAACCCGTCTTTTTTTAAGTTTTGTGCAAAATGGTGGATGTATTATAATAATGCTTGTATATTTCAACAAAACGCCACACAATTAAAAAAAAATCAGTAATAAATAATAAATGGAATCACAACACCAAAAAAACAATCAAAAATGTGTTTTCTGTGCACGCAACTCGATGCACACATAAAACACACACGCACACACACACACACATATATACAGACGAACACACAAGCTGATAAAAACACATTTCTCATAATCCGCCGTGGTTTCTTTCACAGCTGAACTCGAACGCTCATCGAGGGGTGTTGCAAGGTCGCTGGAAAGGTAGTTACGAAGATGGTACCGCGCCGTGGGCCTGGACCGGCAGTGGCGCCATATTCAAAGAGTATCTGGAAAACAGAGGAGAAAGCCCGGTGCTCTACGGACAGTGCTGGGTATTTTCGGCAATCTTGGTCACCGGTAAGGGCGTGCAATGTTGAAAGCTATCCCTGTCCGAAATCACGCAAAAATCATCGAAAATCGCGACCAAAACTATTTGTCGAAATCTCTTTTGCAAATTCCCCTGGTTGAATTTCCCGGTGAATCACCGAATAAGCCTCCGGTCATAATGTCACAAAATCCTCGCTAAGATCTTCAGCAAACCTCCCGGTAAGATATTGACTAAAATCTCCATTAAATCACAGCAAAACCACTGACTGAATCCCCGGAAGAATTCCAGGCAAATATTTCAATCTGAATTGGGCGCAAAATCACCATACGAACCATCATTTGCACAACTTATTCTACGCCGTTTTGTGGAAATCATTGGATAAATGGTTGATTGTAATTGAAGATCGAATACACCCAAAGCACTGTGAGGTTTCTTTGGAAAATTTCATTTTAAGTATCTTCGTGTCTGCGTGTCTGCGTGTGTGTGTGTGAGTGTGTGTTTCCTCACCGAGTTGTTCTGGACATGATTGAGATATACACATCCGCATCTTGCAGTTGACATAATTTTCTTCAAATTTCTTGCATTTGTTTTTGGATTTGTGACATGCACACATCGACACAACGTCTGAAAAACTTACATACAATTCTATATGAGTTTCCTTCGATCCGGTTGTGTGTATGCATCTGTGTGTCTGTTTGTGTTTGTGTGTGTGTACCGTTAGCTTGTCGTGCTCTGGGCGTGCCATGTCGCAGTGTGACCAACTTTGATTCGGCCCACGACACCGACGGCACCCTAACCATCGACCATTTCTTTGACGAGAATGGCAACAAGCTTGACGTGAGTTGAAGATCAACGAGAACTATGACAACGCCACCAGAATTTGCATCAACATTTATCACTTCCTATACCAGTGGTTCTTAACATGTGGGGAGTTCCCCACCGGTGGAGAATGGAATAGTTGCCAAGTAGGAAGCTAAAGGTTGGACAAGAGTACAAATGTGTGTTTTTATCAATTCAAATTTGTTAAAAAAAATTGTTTCCAATGACTCTTGACATTTACTTTGATGTAACAACTGAATTTATTGAATTTATCAGCGCTGTGTTGTGTGGAAAATGAAGAGATGGCTCATTAAGAAGTGGAGAATCAGAGAAAAAAGGTCAAGAACCACAGTCCTATAATAATTTTTCTATAGCGCCAATGAATCACCAGCGCAAAAAGAGACATTCATAATATTCCCTATAAATCATAGTAAAAAGTATAGTGAATGACAAATCACTGAAACACAACACTGACATGCAAACTCACAAAGCAGACCTCACATGCAAAACGGCGAGACAAAAATCAAAATCTGTGCTGCAGCAGTCGATGAGAAAAGAAGATACGAGATTAAAGGAAAAATATAGCAAATATTACTCCAATGAGCAGCGGCGTAGATTTGTGTCGAGGCTCGGGGGGATGACAGCCATCATGTATTAGTGTTCAAGGTTGGCTCAGTTGGTCAATTGCATGGGACTCTTTTAGGCAACACACATACCTCAATAAAAAGTATATTGCGTAAAGTATAATTTTTCACATGCTTATAATTTTTTACATTTTTGGTGTAATGAAATTTTTTTGCTATGCTGATTTTGATGGCAATATACCCTTCAATGAACTTGACTAAGCAGAATTATCGGAGAATATAATTGCATATTCATACCCCCAGTCAATTTGTGGGGGGTATATATACCCCCCACACACCCCGAGGATCTACTCCTATGCCAATGAGCGAAAAAATGACACAAATACGACAGAACGTGACAGCATAACAATTTTTACTTCGTATATAGTTTGGTGGTTTTTTTATTTGGTGATGGTTTTGTTTGCAGAGAGGACCGAACGGTGATGCAAATGATTCCATCTGGAATTTCCATGTGTGGAGCGAGGCCTGGATGACACGTCCTGATCTACCGCTGGGTTATGGTGGCTGGCAAGTGGTCGACGCAACGCCACAAGAAATGAGCGCTGGTGAGCTCGCCAATAATTGCCCTGTTTACCTAGACGTTCGACGTGTTGTTTCTAGAGGATCCTAGTTTTCCCATAAGAAATTTGTCCCTTTACGGATTCATTATGGTGATATAATGTGTTTTATTTATAAGTATTTCGCTCACCTCAATTCTCAAGATCAGTGGTACCGTGGACAATACCCCACTGGTGGGAAATAGAAGAGTTGCCAATAGTTGGAAAGTTAAAGGTCGGACAGAACAGAACAACTATGTGTGTTTTTATCAATTCAAATTCGTATATTTTTGTTTGTAATGATCTGTTGACATTAACATTAATATAACAACTGAATTTATTGAATTTATCAGCGCTGTTATGTGGAAAATGAAGATATGGCTCATAAAGAAGTGTGGAATCAGAGAAAAAGGGTTGAGAACCACTGAACCAAATAATGATAGATAATAAATGATAGATAGATAAGATAATGAGCTGTCGTGTGACCGTGTGCATATTCACTGTCAAATATTTTCACTCAGTCACACGCGGTACAGTCTAGGCCAGGGGCTCTTAACCGGTTGACGCTAAATGTGTAAGGATTCAAGAACATTAGATTGAGAAAATTTTATTTAACGAACTTCTTCCAGTCCCTCGCCTCCTGCAAAAGCAGCACATTACATTAGAACGCTAAACCCAACCTAACCTAAAATATATGAAAAATATAGAAACGTTTTTGTTCATTTTTTAAGCGTTTTTTTCATAAATTAGCGTTGTAAATGTTCTTGAATACTTACACATTTAGCCTAGACCCTCATAACCAGGGGTGCGAGCTTGGTTTCTAAAGAGTGCGAGGAATCCGGTGAAAAAGAAAAGAAAATATATTTGTCACCGATGCTTGGGATTTTTTCTGACATTTTGTCTTGCCGAGTCCACTAAAACAGTGTACGGCGAAATATTACGTCGTTTCTATTTTTGTCTATTTCATGCTAGCTATAAAAAATTCAGGAGGTGCGAGAACTGTCTGCTAATTTGCAAAGGATGCGAACACAGAAAAAAATTAAGAATCAATGGTCCAAGACAGAAATTTTTAATGAATTATATAAATGGATATATAATTATATAAATTTTATAAATATCTGTTGATCAAATGATGTGGGTCAAGTGAAGATTTTCGGACATAAGATTTAAATAGCTTCCAATCACGATTTCATGAATGCACAAGCCATTTTATGTCAAACATATCCTAGATAACATAACCCTGAGTTATTACGGGTCATACTAATATAGTGTCCGTCTAAGAACAACAATTATAACAAGAATAATCAAGTGTCCGTCTAAGAACAGCATCGAAAAATTACAGCTGTGATTGATTTTGTCTTTGCAAAAATTGACATCAATTGGCTCGTCTAATCGTCGCCTCACCTGCCTATCAATTGCAACGCGCTTATAATGATGTGTCGGGACACAGCTGGTCGTTTCGAGTGTGGGCCATGTCCAGCGGTGGCCGTACGTCGAGGAGAGGTTGGTGTGGGCTTCGAGACTCCGTTCGTGTTCGCCGAAGTCAACGCCGATGTGGTGCACTGGATCAAGGACAAGGAGAGTGACTGGGGGTTCTCCAAGATGTACGACAACAAGACTCGGTGAGCTGTGTCAGACGGAGGTTTAGTGCGATTAATTGGCCACGACTTTGGCTGTAAACAGTGGCGGATCCAGAGTGCAATTTTGGGAGGGGCTGAAAATATTTGGGGGGCTGAAATTTTAGAGCGATCAGTCATGAGGCGACGTATTTGTGATAATGCTTCTAACAACAAATTCTACAGACATATATTTTTATTGACCTCTTTTAGTAAACCTCTTGGTTATGAGGAGTTGATGGAAACATTTTGGGGTCTTTCAGCTCCCTGAGCCCCCCTCTGGATCCGCCAGTGCCTGCAAAAGATGCTGAGGAATTCTATAAGAAATTCTATCGCGTTTTCCAGCCGATCTTTAGCACCAGTGAGTGAAAATATGTTAAATTAATAAAGGAGCCCAATAATATTTAAGCGGATATTTATAGAACACATGCAGCTTATCAAGCCATATTTAATTGATTTAATTGATGGCTGAAATTTGTTTGCATGCTAAATTTCAGTGTTGGCTCACTGATTTTGACGCAAAAACTAGAAGACAATATGATTGACTGCAATGAAGATGAAGAGGACATCACCCTCAAGTACAAGGTAAACACACTACCCTACTTTTAATTGATAGAGAAACCAAATTAATGAGAGGAGCGGAAACGACATGGACCAATGAGCAATAATAATAAATGTTGATTAGTCATTCCATGATGAAAGATGTACCGCAGGTAAAATCGTATAGAGACAGTATAGTATACAGTGTAGTGCTTATTAACCTTTTTTCTCTGATTCTCCACTTCTTAATGAGCCATCTCTTCATTTTCCACAACAGCGTTGATACATTCAATAAATTCAGTTGTTACATCAAAGTAAATGTCAAGAGGTAATTAGAAATATAAATAAACGAATTTAAACCGTTAAAACATATTTGTCCTTCTGTCCGACATTTAGCTTCCCACTTGGCAACTCTTCCATTCCCCACCAGTGTGGGAATTCCCCACAGGTTGGGAACCACTGGTGTAGATAACTGATATAGCCGCTGAATAGAACCAAAATGGAGTGGAACTTTGCCGCCCCTGACAGCAGAAGCTCGTGTCGATGGTATACTTGCAAAATGAGCCATCATAGATGAATTGCGAAAAGAATGAAAAAGATGATATAAAAGAAAGATATGATAAAGATGAATGACCATGTACAGAATGAACACCCAGACACAATATCATTGCGCACATACGAGAACAATTTACGATCGCCTCACTTAGTAAAGCGCAGAAAAATTGGGATTCAATTAAATGCGGAGTATTCTGATTGAGCTATGCACCATCTATAGCAGGGGTTCTTAATCGGGGCTGCGAGAACTGACTTCTGATTTGAAAAGAGTGCGAACATGTGGACTGTCTGGTGTAGTGGCTAGCACACCCGCCTCACAAGCGGGAGGTCCGTGGCTCGAGACCCGGCGGAGCAGAATTTCTTGGGCGGATTCTATAATCCAACAGCCCCTTTCCACCCAGCAGTAAATGGGTACCAGATATCAGTAATGTGTTGTGTCATGAATTCTTGGGAGGTGACCCTCTCTAATACGTCTTCCGTTCTTGTGGTGCCATAGCTTGGATAGGGTCGGTTCTGCGGTGGCAGCGAGCTGCACGGTGCACACCTGTGTGTGTTCATAAGCTTCGGCTTCTTCCTATGTACTTAGGTCTGTGTACGCAGCTGTCACTTGGGCTTTTAACCTTTAACACTTAAAACTGAAAAAAGTTAAGAACCTCTATTCTATAGATATTCTCCAGTTCTGGTTTCAATTCATTCCGACTCTGGACTGGTTCAAAGAGCGGATCACACACTTCAGTTCATTTTCTTCAACGTCCTTATCTAACCACTTTGCCACAAACGTACACGCGCGTGTGTGTGTGTGTGTGTGTGATGTCAGTATGCCGAAGGAACAGAGATGGAGAGGGTAGCAATGATGAACGCGGTGAGAGCCACCAAAGAGGCACATCGGCTCTTCGACTACGCCGGCGAGAAAGAGAAGGATGTGGTGCTGGACCTGGTCGACGTTGAGTCAGTGATGATTGGACAGCCTCTACCAATCACAATCAATCTCAAGGTGAGATGCAGCGAGTCTGCCCGCTAGCCTGTTGAGACTATAGGGCGCGCCACGTTTGGAGTCTTCAGTGACGTTTTGTCCGAGTAGAACTGAAAAAAAATTTGATATGAAAGTAACATTTTTTAACTGAACACTTTTTAATGTTCTTGAAATATATTATGGTATCAGCACTGACTGCCTTCTTATATTCAGCCACTAGCTCATTTGACACTGCGTCGAATGCTTGACAGAATTTGAGCGACAAAACGAGGACAATTTCGGCCATTGTTCACGCTGATACGTGCTATTATAATGGCATCAGGGCTCACACAATTCTTCACCGAGCGCTCAAATTTGAGATGAAACCGCATGCTGGTAAAATATCCATACATGCATATATATATAATACATATTGTATTGAATTGTATTGAAAATTCATATACAAGCATAATCTTTTCATGTGTATGAAAAATATGATGAAATGAATTGTGTCGGTTGATAATTTTGCTATGAATGAAAAATTTGGCATGAATTACTGGGCTTTGCTTGCTGAAATCGCTTTTTAAAATTGTAGACGAACGAAGGTTGGCAACAATCATGCGTGCGTGCTGTGGTTTCAGAGAGGACGGAACAATTGGAAATATTGACCAAGAACTACATGGACAAACTGGTCGAGTATTGTGTGGTGAAGGTTTTCACGATATGCAAGGTGGTGGAGACTAGGCAGGCATTGAGTGCCGAGGACGACTTCCAGATCGCCAAACCCAAGCTGAAGATCCAGGTGTATATTGTATGCACTCATGTAGCTACACACGGCCGGGGAGGTTAATATTTGTTGAGGGACCCGTTGTCTCACGCATGATATTGAAATTTATCATACAGTAGCGCATAAAAGTACCGTAAGACCCCAGGAGACCGAGGGGCTGTTCGTAACTACATTTTCACAAAGTGGGACCTCTATTATAATGGTGCTTTATTTATAATTGGGCCCCAATCATGTACCTCGGAGGCGGGTTCATAAGACCTCGCGTCGGCTCTGATAGTCTCAACCATTTCCTGTGTGGGATGGATATGACAACCAGAGTGATCATATTTCCGATTGCTGTTCGCTTCTGTAACAGGTTCATCCTGAAAAGCATAGCGTTGGCGACCAGCTGTATGTGAAATTTTCGCTGAAGAACCCACTGCAGTACGTTCTCACCGATCTTGTGTTGCGCTACGAAATCAGCGGACTGCTGGAGCCGCAAGCTGTCAAACTTCCCAGGTGAGTGGGGATTTGATAACATCTCACACACATACATACACATATACATACATACAAACACGCTGCTTCAGTCTTAAATTTCTCATATTTCTGATACACTGTGGTATTCAACAAAGCACATCTCAACAAGCTATTATCTTAATTCATGTTAGACCATTTTTTTCACTGGAAATTGACGGAGACATGATTGAGCTTGATTTAAAATATCATCATAGCTTAATATCATCATAATATTTGCTGAGGAAAATGTTTCAAATCTCGAAATTTCATCAATTATTTGTTCATAGCAAATAGTAGCTCTGGTGTTTTACTGCTCAGATATTCAAATATTCAAGAACAACAACATATATTTAATAAAGCGCACGATAAAATGCAAAGGCGCGAAAACATGATAAAACATAAAAGCTAGCGGAAAAAACAAACGTAAACCAAACGTATTCACACACGAATGTGGTCATTTTATTGGTGTGATGCACAAATGTAATCGGACGATACAGCCAACTATTTGGGATAGTCGACCAAATTTGACAGCACCGATTTGGTGGATTCCGCAACCATCTCACTTGGTGATTTTCTCTGTCCAGTTCGGTCGCCGCGTCCGGCGAGTTCAACTACAGCACGAATTTCAAGCTGAACAAGGCTGGCAGTTTTAGACTCGTGGCCAACTTTGAGTGTCGCCAGTTGATCGACATCGACGCTGGACGATCACTGAAAGTTTCCCAATGAGTCCACAACGAAAATCGACCCTCACTGATCCTCAGTGTTTGGACCTGTCGGACGGGACTAAACCACCCACCTATAAATCTCGAGTATATAGCTGAAAAACGTGTTCGCATATCGCTCCGCTTTTTTCGTCTTATAACAGCCTACTGTGTAAACTTTGGATTTCTGTAACAAGACAAAACAGGTATATATTAAGCCGCAGCAGCAGATGAGACGAACGAAAAATGATATAATGATATAACACAACGTACAACTAATCCAACGCACAATAACCTCTCACACCACGCTAACACTCACAAACAACCATTTCAACACACACCACCGAGACAACTGCCCGATCTCACTGACACACACTTGCTCACATCCCTAAACGATCAGAGTACCAATCCACTTGTACCCAACACACACACACACACACACACCCTCAACAGTAAGAGTGCGCCTGCACTTTAACACAACGCACACACACACACACACGCGCACAATAGTACACAACGCACATATTCTCACAATTCCTTTGAAGTTATATATAGAAAAAATACATATTTAACGTCTACATCGCACTCTGTGAAATATCTATCTATTTTATACTACATACTATATATATTACGGTGGTAGCATTGATTTATGATGTCCTGATGGAATAAAAACAAAGCCTGCTTTCACGTGTCATATATTGTCATTCATTTCGGCATATCATCAATATGCAAATTCACTACGTTCCAGCCACGTTCGCATTGAACGGTGCGAAACAAACGAAGACATTCACACTTCAACAGCAGCGTTTCAATGTAAAATAGGAGAAAATCACAGTTTGCTGGTCCACTCGCTTGACCGGATCAGTGTTGATCCGTCGATTTGTCGACGGCCGGACTGCTAATGTGCTCGGAATCGACGTCAAACGCCGGATTGCTGATGCCCCAGTCGGCATGCGGCTGTTCAGCTGGCTGAAGCAGCTGCAGTTTCACCTGCCCGTCGGCTGGCGTTGACTTGAGGCAGCTCGAGACGGGCGTGCTGTTGTTTCTGGACGCGCCGGGCGGGTTGAACACATCCTGCAGGTTTCTGGCTGTCGGGCTGTTGGTGGACATGGAGCCGGCCCGAGCTGCTCGCATCTGGCATAATATCAATGTTGACCAATGTTGCATATTGCACATGACAGCTGCTCAGGGTCAATTTATCTCATGACAATTGATCACGAGTCATCAGAGAAGAAAATTAACATGATAAATATGATAGCGACCATTATAATGATGCTAATTCGAATATAAATAATACATACAATTATTATCACCATTATTATTAGTAATGTATTTTTTTGTTATAAATGATGTAAACAATGATCTGGCAGCCACACAGTAAGTGGCAGCCATACAATAACTGGCGACACTTGTTCAGCGTGGCTTGTATGTTTGTTTTGTGTGGTGTTTACCGAATGTGCCCTTTGATGTGAGTATTCTTTATAATTGATTCTTTATATTATGCTTACTTACTTTTATCGTGTAAACACGCTATACACCTCAATAAGCATTTTCATATAACCTGCAGATATGTCGCTTCATTGTGGTGTGTGTAACATTGGGATCATTTGTATGATTGTTCTATTTTGTTGTTTCTTGTTTCCAGATTGCCATCATTGTATTTCGATAATACAAAGTAATCGTTTTACTGGGCTGTCAATTTGTGAACCTTGTTTATGATGGCACTTCATTCGAGTACTGACGGTGAAGGTAATATTATCATCAAACCTGAGGCATTGCAAGAAATCGTCTCCTCTGCAGTTCAGGCAGCAACTCAAGCAGTGCTGGCCTCAGTCCAACCAAGCCGTCCAAGTAACACCACGAAGGCACGAAGACCAACGGTCTCCAAGGGACTTTCACTCGAACACTGGAATTTCTTTCTCAGTAAATGGACACAGTACAAAATCATGACCGACGTTGGCGAATCCCGGCATGTCAATGAGCTGCTCGAGTGTTGTGACGACGACCTCCAGTTGAACCTACACAGAGTTCTCGGTTCATCCATCTTCAGCCTAGACGAGGCTACATTCTTGGACCACATCAAACGTTTGGCTGTTAAATCCCTGAGTGTCGTCGTAGCACGCGTCGAAATGCGTGAAATGAGGCAAGAGCCACATGAGGATGTACACCATTTTGCCGCCCGCTTACGGGGACAAGCGGAAGTTTGTGCGTTTCACGTCCCCTGCGACGCCCCCGAATGCACCGCTCGTCCTTCCTACGCGGATGAAGAAATTAAGGCGCAACTATGCATAGGGATCAGTGACCCAGAGATCCAACAGCAGTTGCTAATGACAGATGTCGACAAACAGCCGCTTGAAAAAGTCATCCAATTCGTTGCGCTAAAGGAGGCGGGTCGAATGTCACACTCTTCTCTCCAACACACAACCGCGTTGGTACCACCTACAGGCACCCATATTCAAAAAATTTCCACTTACAAGCACCAAAAACGCACCGTCGACGATGCCACCCATGGTTCTGCAGAATGTCATTGGTGTGGTCAGCAAGGTCACGGTAGTCGATCTTCGCAAGAAATTCGACGTGAACAGTGTCCAGCTTTACGGCACAGGTGCAAAAAGTGTGGAAAAGCGGGTCATTTCGCGAATAAATGTCGTTCGCGGCCTGACCCGCACCAACGGCACTCAGACGATCACGACGCGGTTTTATTGAACCACATTGGCATCCTTGCCAACGTCTCCACAAAGACATTGAAAAATGGGTCCAAACAACACAAACTTGTGATACCCCACTCAGAATTCAATGATACAACTGGCTGGACGGCATCATCATCAGCCCCAGACCCATCTGTTCTGGTGTCCGTTGAAACATGTCCAGAGGCTTATACTGTGTATGGCATACGATGTCGTAAACAAACGAGTTCCGTATCCACGAAGGCCATTGCCGACACAGGCGCTCGAACAACAGTCGGCGGCACGGGCTTGCTCCACCAACTAGGTCTCGGCGTACACAACCTGATTCCTGTGCAGCAGAAACTGTGCGGTGCAAATAAATTGCCACTCCGCATTCTCGGTGGGCTGTTTTTGACGTTCTCTGCGACAGATGTCACCGGAACGGTGCGAACAGCCAAACAGCTCTGCTACATCCAAGCGGACAATCCGGATCATGTCTATTTGAGTCGAGGTGCATGTGTACAGCTTGGCATGATTTCCAGCTCATTCCCATGCATTGGTGAGTCACTCATGTGCAGTGGAGTGACCCATGACACTCCCAATCGAACGACACCAGCTCACACGGTGTCAACATCAGCTCATTCTGACACGCCTCTTGCCTTCAATGCATCTGCCGTGTCATCACCTGCTACCGACAACGACCGTATTGATACCCATCCTCTGGCACTTCCCGCTAGCTGTTATGCGGCCGACAAAACTCAAAATTGTGACTGCCCGCGACGCCAGCTTGCTCCTGCACCACCCAGCACTCCGCCACTCCCTCTCACGTCCGACAACAGAGAAGAGCTGGAGAAATGGATTTTACGGTATTATGCATCCAGCACCTTTAACGTCTGCGAGCATCAGCCGTTGTCGCACATGGCCGGTCCCCCATTGCGATTGTACGTCGATCCAAACGCTCAGCCTTTTGCCGTACACACGCCTATAGCTGTACCTGTCCACTGGCGGAAGCAAGTCAAAGCTGATCTCGATCGCGACGTCCGGCTGGGTGTAGTCGAACCTCTACCAATTGGCGAGCCAGTCACGTGGTGCTCACGCATGGTTATCGTGTCCAAAAAAGACGGCACACCTCGTCGAACTGTTGATCTCCAGCAGCTTAACCACGCGTCTCTTCGCCAAACCCACTACACGGCTCCTCCGTTTCACCAGGCAGCGTCCGTCCCGAGTAACAACATCAAGACAGTTCTTGACGCTTGGAACGGCTACCATAGCGTGCCCATCCACGTAGATGACCGTCATCTCACAACGTTCATCACACCGTGGGGACGCTATCGGTACTGCACAGCACCTCAGGGTTACCTTGCAGCTGGCGACGCCTACACGCATAGATTCGATAACATCAGTGCTGACATACCCGACAAGACCAAATGTATTGACGATACACTTCTGTGGACGCCAGACATCGTCACCAACTTCCATCGCACATGTGAGTTCCTGTCACGATGTGGCCAACACGGGATTGTCTTAAACCCTAAAAAATTCCAATTCGCCCGTGAAGAGGTGAAATTTGCCGGGTTTATAATATCTCAGGACTCTGTGCGCCCAACCGATGAATATATTCAATCTATTCAACATTTTCCAACGCCCGTATCTATTACGGACGTACGAGCCTG
Organism: Sacculina carcini; assembly: GCA_916048095.2. Classification (NCBI taxonomy): domain Eukaryota; kingdom Metazoa; phylum Arthropoda; class Thecostraca; family Sacculinidae; genus Sacculina; species Sacculina carcini. The sequence continues at coordinate 2,655,042 of OU696585.1, forward strand.
GTACGGCTTGGTCAACCAAGCTTCATATGCCTTGTCCAGAACCGAAGCTCTCCAACCCTTCAGAGATCTGCTGAAGCCCAAGATGGTTTTCTACTGGGACGATGCTCTCCAGCAATTATTCGAATCTACAAAGCGTGACATCATCAATTCCATTCGACACGGCGTGAAAATGTTTGACATCAGTAAGCCCACATGCCTCGCTACTGATTGGTCACGCCATGGCACTGGATTCATCCTTCGCCAAAAGCATTGTCATTGCGCCACATGTCGCCCTGATTGTTGCGCCAACGGCTGGAAAATTGTATATATCGGCGGTCAATTCAACAACACTGCTGAGGCCAACTACGCACCCATCGAAGGAGAGTGTCTAGCCGTGGTCAAGGCATTATGTAAAGCACGATATTTCATCCTCGGTTGTCCCAATTTGATTATAGCCACTGATCATAAACCGCTGCTGAAAATTCTTGGAGACAGACAACTGCAAGACATCGACAATCCCCGTCTCCTTCGATTGAAGGAAAAAACACTGCGTTTTTCTTTTCGCATGGTCTACGTCGCCGGACGCAACAACACAGCGGCAGATGCCGCATCCCGACATCCAGTGAAATCGTCACTTGGTCATGACGTGCTCCACATCGGTGATTTACCCGTCATCGGCACGTCACCAGCCCTGCCTTCCACATGTGACGAAATGGCTACCACTGGAACATCTCATCTCGCCGCTATCAGCACCGTTCGAGCCGTCACATGGCAGCAAGTACAAGATGAGACTGTGCATGACCCCTCAATGCGGCAACTTCTGCACCACGTCCAAGAAGGATTTCCGACGGTCTACAAGACGACTCCTTATTCTCTGCGCTGTTTTTTCCGTTTCCGACAACATCTCTGTTCCGCTGATTCCGTCGTACTGTACAAAGATCGTGTTGTTATCCCTCCACGCCTCCGAGCTGCGGTCCTAGAGAATCTTCACAGTGCCCATCAAGGTGTCGCTTCAATGACGTTGAGGGCTGAGCAATCTGTTTTTTGGCCAGGACTCACCCGCGACATTGAACGTACACGCGCTGCGTGCGTCGCATGTAACACTATGGCTCCCTCCCAAGCGAATTTGGCTCCAACTCCATTGGTCCACCCCGTGTATCCATTTCAAATGGTGTGCTCGGATTACTTCACATATGCCGGCTCCACATATGTTGTCATTGTAGACCGGTATTCGAACTGGCCCGTCGTAGTGATTGTGAAGCCTGGTGATGGAGCTCGTCAATTCATCAATGCCTTCAAGGTTTATTGCCACACTTACGGAATCCCTGACGAACTATCCACCGACGGTGGAACGCCGTACACATCCGGGGAGACTCAAAACTTTCTCCGTGACTGGGGCATTCACCATCGCGTGTCTTCTGTTGCCTTCCCGCACAGTAACACGCGAGCTGAGCTTGGAGTCAAGACCATGAAGCGGTTGATAACAGGAAACACCGCACCAGATGGTCGCCTAGATACAGACGCGTTCCACCGCGCAATCCTAAATTACAAAAACACCCCTGATCAAGACACCAGAATGTCACCGGCGCAAATCGTCTTTGGTCGCCAATTGAGAGATTTCACTCCGTCAGATCCCTCCAAGCTCCAGACCTCGCCGGTGTGGCAATTCACAGCCCATCATCGTGAATTGGCACTGGCTAGAAGGCACGCGCGAGCACGTGAACATCTCTCTGCACACACTCAAACATTGTCACCACTCAAAGTCGGAGATTCTGTATACATACAGAACCAAACGGGATCCCGGAGTCGTCGTTGGGACCGTTCCGGTATTGTCATCGAAGTCCGCCAGCACCACCAATATGTAGTTCGTGTGGACGGCTCTGGTCGCATCACCATCCGCAACCGCCAATTTCTACGCCGATTTACACCGATGAATTTCTCGGCTTTGTTCGCCAGAAACCTGGTAAGCCCATCCTTTCACCTTCCCGGTGCCGCGGATACACACCCGACCACGCAACCGATGGCTTATCGACACACACAACAATCCAGAGACTCACACCCTTCCACGTCATCTTTCCGTGTGGCCTCTCCGTGCCCCTCAGCACGCCAGCCGAGTGAGGAACCTGCCGATACGGATTCTCCGTCCACGCCCGACTGCTCAGAGTCGCTAGCGCCCGAACTCTTATCAGATCGTTACCAAAACCAAACTTCTCCCCTACGTCGTTCAAACCGCCAGGGTCGCGGTACCACTTCCCGCTATCGTGATTATGTGGTAGGTGATGTTGCTAACGATCTCAAGGGGGAGAGGAGATAAACAATGATCTGGCAGCCACACAGTAACTGGCAGCCATACAATAACTGGCGACACTTGTTCAGCGTGGCTTGTATGTTTGTTTTGTGTGGTGTTTACCGAATGTGCCCTTTGATGTGAGTATTCTTTATAATTGATTCTTTATATTATGCTTACTTACTTTTATCGTGTAAACACGCTATACACCTCAATAAGCATTTTCATATAACCTGCAGATATGTCGCTTCATTGTGGTGTGTGTAACATTGGGATCATTTGTATGATTGTTCTATTTTGTTGTTTCTTGTTTCCAGATTGCCATCATTGTATTTCGATAATACAAAGTAATCGTTTTACTGGGCTGTCAATTTGTGAACCTTGTTTATGATGGTTTACGATGAAGCGCGTATCTTACGCTTCGCTCTGAGCCGTCATACCGTACCCGTCTCGCTTGATATATTTACTAGAACTTGTTTTTTGTTTTTTTGCTCTTTCTGACTGTCATGTTTCAATTTTGCGGTGTGTGTGCATGAGTATATTTGTGTGTGTGTGTGTGTGTGTGTGTGTGTGTGTGTGTGTGTGTGTGTGTGTGTGTGTGTGTATTTATGTGTGAGTGTGTGTGTGTGTGTGTGTGTTTGTGGGTGTGTGTATTGTCCGCATGTTTGTTTTCCCTAAGAGGCGTGTCTTACTTATTTGTTTTTATTTTTGCACCAAGATTTGTCTTTTCGCGCGTGATTTTTAATGTGCGCTATAAAAATAAACGTTAATAATAATATTAATAATAATACCTTGCGAGCGATGGGGTTGGTTGCACCGAGCGTTTCCACCGGTTTCATTGGCCTTCTCTGTTGCAAGACTGTCTGTCGTTGTCGCAACACTCTCAGTGCATCCTCGCGCACACTCGGCTTGCGAATGTTGCCCAATATCGGCGTGCCAACTGGATAAAACACGTGGGTGCATTAGTGCTGCCGTTTAAAGAATTTGCCGTCTGCCGTTTCAGCCGGCGATTGTAAAAAATAACGAATTATTTCATTATGCGTCAACTGATTTCAACGATGTTTGGATTAATTAATAGAAATTCAACTGTTTTATCTCATTGTTCAATTACTAAAAGTATTTTTGTAATTGCATGGACATGTGTGTGTATGTGTGTGTGTGTGCTTGTGCATGTGTGTGTGCTTGTGTGAGTCGTGCGTTGTCGTATATTGTGAGTTATCCACATGTGTGTATGTATGTGCGTATTTGCTGACCTGTTCTGCGGAGTGTTTGATTAGCATGTGTGTGTGCGTGTGTATGCGCGCGTATGTATGTGTGTATGTGTGTGCGACTGCGTGTGTGTTTGTACAATATGCTGAGAGGAGTTCGGTGCGGCGGCACTGAAGCAACCGGAAGTCTGGCTGGAGAAGGGTGGCAGTGCGAATGTGAGTGTATCGCGGGGTTGTTGTGTTGCTGGGGGTGTTTGGTGTGGCGAGCGCAGGAGATGGAGAGTTGAATTGGTGTGGTGTTGTGGCATTTATTTCCCTTGTGTTTTTAGTCTAGAATTATACCTCCCAATTTGTGTTTTTTTTACAACCACAAGCTATTTCGGCAGTTATGGGTGAGAAAGAGTTCGACTTGAGGCTGATTCCAGAATTCGATGGAAAGCAAGATGTTTCTGAGTGGATTGGAAAAGTTCGAAAGATCTGTCGGCTCAGAAAAGTTTCAGATGTTCCGACAGTCATTCAAATGCGACTCTCGGGAGATGCATACGCGGTGGTGGACAGACGTTCCGATGAAGAGCAAGCTGATGTTGACAAAGTTGCTGATGCCTTAACTCAAGCATTCGGCAGTGACCCGTATTTGTCATATGAGGAGTTAATCACTCGAAGATTGAAGGACGGTGAGTCAGTCGACGTATATTTGGCAAATCTAGAGAAACTTGCCGGCCGATGTGGCATTGCGAGTCCGCTTGCACTAAAATGTGCTTTCATCAGCGGCCTCCCAGAGAATGTTCGACATGTATTGCGAGCAAATTGAAAGCTGGACGACATGTCTCTGAAGAGTGTGCTGGAGCGTGCAAGAGTTGTTTTGGCCGATGAACGTGTGTTTGTGGGAACCCGCAGCTGTATTTGCGCAGCAGGTAAGCGTAGCTCAGATGGCAGCCATTTTGATTATTATTATTATTAATTACAGGCAAATCCAGTAGCATGGGAAGAGTGCAAGCACTATTACCACCCTAAGGTGGCCCCATGTACCGGAAGCGCCCAAAAGATTCAGAGAGAAAGAGAGTTCGAAGAGAAAAAAGTCTAGAAAGAGATTTGGAAAGAAAATAATAAAAAAATAACAATAAATAATAAACCATCATCCGATAACAATCCATAATGTCACTCCGCCCACGCTCCTCAATAAATAATAACAATCAACAATAAATATGTGATTCAGTAAATAACAGCCATCAATACATAAGAATAAATATTAACAAATAAGTAATAAATAACAATCAAGAACAATACATATGATTCAATAAGAAACATCCAACAATAAATATAAATATGATTCAATAAGTAACAACAACACAAATAAATATGATTCAATAAACAATGATCGTTCGTTGATCTGTTATCAATGCGGCAAGCTTGGACATAGGGCAAGAATGTGTCGCCAGCAAAAGCCCTCAGCTGTATGCTACAGATGCGGAAAAGAAGGGCATGTCTCTTGGAATTGCCGTGAAGCATTGCCGTCGGGAAACGCTGACGGAGGAGAGACGTCGGCGCCGGTCTCTTCTCGTCAGTAAGCAAGGCGCTTCCTTGTGTGCAGCTTCACGTCGATGGAACGCGCCGGTCGGTGCTCATCGACACGGGGTGCTCCACTAGCATTGCGCATGTTTCCGCCTGCTCCCGGTGGATCAGAAAGAAAGCTAGCTTCGGCACAATAAATGGTCAGCGCGTTGTGTGCTCAGGCACTGGACAAGTATCTGTCCAATTGCCCGATGGCCGGTCAGTACGAGTGGATGTTCTGGTGGTAGAGTTTCAACCGATCAATTGCGACCTAGTCTTAGGAATGAACAGTATATCATCACTGGGAGGAGTAACTGTGACTTCCCCAGTTGATGTGGTTTTTGGTGATCGCGCTCATGCTCATCGTGTTTTGCCGCTGTGAGCTCAAATGTACACTGTGCAAGGTCGGCAAGTGATCGCGCAGATTTTTTGGCAAGGGTCCCCCAAGCGTGGAAGAAACGCAACCAAACTGGCCAGTACGTCCCACGTGACACAAAAGGTCCGAAACGAATGTCGCATTTTGCCAGAAGAGTCAGACGTCCTGCTACCAAACGGCAAGCTAAAGCTTACACGCCATCAGGGCATGGTGTCAATGAGTATTATCACCGCACAGTCAAGTTTATTGCAGCCAGGAAAGACTGGAGTATCAACGAAGCGGTGTACAGACACAATGCTGCACCGCTTATCGGCTCGCAACCGGCTTCGTCACCGACAGACTTGCTCCTCAAGTATAGAGCACGAGTTCGAGATGAAACCCGCAAAAGACGAAATCGAGCAACTTTGAGTTTGGTGGAGTCCCGCGTCATGTCGGTGATCTTAGGCCAAGAATTGTGAGAGAACAACGCGCTACTTCGGATCATGACGTCGCAGACGACGGAGACATGATTATTACTGTGGACCGAACCGAACATGACAATGCTGGTGTTGAAAACGACGGTGAGCGGATGATGAGACGATCAGAACGGATGAGAAGACCACCTCGACGATATTGTTGTCATTGAGATGACATGTGTCATGTCATCTGGGAGGAGTGTAATTGCATGGACATGTGTGTGTATGTGTGTGTGTGTGCTTGTGTGAGTCGTGCGTTGTTGTATATTGTGAGTTATCCACATGTGTGTATGTATGTGCGTATTTGCTGACCTGTTCTGCGGAGTGTTTGATTAGCATGTGTGTGTGCGTGTGTATGCGCGCGTATGTATGTGTGTATGTGTGTGCGACTGCGTGTGTGTTTGTACAATATGCTGAGAGGAGTTCGGTGCGGCGGCACTGAAGCAGCCGGAAGTCTGGTTGGAGAAGGGTGGCAGTGCGAATGTGAGTGTATCGCGGGGTTGTTGTGCTGCTGGGGGTGTTTGGTGTGGCGACCGCAGGAGATGGAGAGTTGAATTGGTGTGGTGTTGTGGCATTTATTTCCCTTGTGTTTTTAGTCTAGAATTATACTTCCCAATTTGTGTTTTTTTTTTAAGCCAAAATTTTGCAATAGACTAACCAGTTTTGCTTGCTTTATATTCTTAGCTTAGCACAGCCTTAAGGAAACTGAAGGAAGTACTGGAAATTGCCGAATCGTGTGAAAAATCACTTATAGTGTTGTATAGATGTCTCTTTAATTTGTACTTTTATCAAATGGAAAATAACGGAATTAGTCAAATACCGAAGAACGATAATATCAAGTAGGCTGCATCGAACCTTCGTTGATGTTGGTGCTGAGTCTCTGGAAGCGCTTGCGGAAGGCCACGTCCAGAGTGCCGATGGCCTGCGGTTTCTGCTGCTGGTTGACCAAGTTCTTGATGGTCTTGCGGCGAGCGAGCCGGTTGGTGCCGTCCTCGGAACTCTCCTCCGGCAAGTCGCCGTCTTCACGAAGACGTTGCAGATTCTTGACAATGTCGACCGCGTTCTTGCGCAGCATCTCCTCGGGGGATTCCTTTTTCTACAGCAACGTCAACGAAGAGAAGCACATTGCATTCACTCATTTCACGACAGCGTATATCCTTATAATTCGGCATTTCAGTATTAAAACATAAAAACATAAAACATACTAAAACATAAACATAAAACATACTAAATCAGTCACTGAATCTGTTGAAGCAATGCTTGAAAACCGAGCATAGTCCAGAAAACATGAAATTTAAACGTTCATAAATGAACTTACAATCAATGTCTGAGTAAAACGATGAAGCTAACAGTTTCTCTATCAACGAACTCATATTACGAATCTATACACTGCGAAGTGGAGAAATCGGACGTGATCAACGTGAATAATGTAAACGTACGTTTTTCGTGCAGCACTCCAAGTCCACGTACGCCAAGATGTGCGATAATGTTCCGAATCGATGGAACAGCATGGCGACAAATTGAATGACAATAATGAGTCCAAAGAAGAAGACAAACACGAGACCGATGGGTTCCATGTGCAAATACTCCTTCTGAATGATCACCTAGCAGACGGTACAACACAGACAAATATATATTAACAAATATGAGATATGTGCATTTTTTGTGCGATTTCGAGTCATAAACTGGCAGGGGATATTTTTTACTCTTAAAGGCGCCATTGAAAATATAATTCCACTATGCTTTGTCACAATAGAAAATTTTTCTATGGAAATTAATTATTTCAACTCCTGTCTTCAAGAATTACAATTATTTAACTTTCTTTCTTGAAAATATGAAATCACACTTTATGATCTCACCTCGCCCGTTTCTGGAATCAGTGTGATGTTGGATTTGACGCCCAATGGCCAGTCGATGTGCAGGTTGTCCTTGTTGAGCTGCATCAGGAATACGATGAGGATGAACAGGGCGTTGCACATGAAGAAGAAAAAGACAGACTGGTTCCTCAGCTCGGCCAAATCTCGAGCGATGCGCTCCTTCTCTGCCTTGTCTTCGTCAATCGGCCACAGGTACTGCTTAATCAGATCCTTCCAGAACTGGATCTCGTTGGGCGGCAAATAGTCGACTTTTCCTCGCTTCAACGACGTGTCCTCAATCCACAGCGGATTTTTCAGCTGATCTCTCGGCTCTCTCACCTCTGCAACAATCCAATTGAGTACCGTTAGCCTACTTTATTTGCCAAAGCTAAACAACAACAAGGGTACACAATGTACATCCAATTTATTAATGCCGTTTTAATTCATCCAATTTATACACATCCATCCCATTAATGCCGAGAATTTCGAAATGTTAATTTATTCGATTCTTAATATAATTAATATTGGATTTTCAATATAAACTTTATGGTATATTAATTATTAACAAAATTATGATGGTGTGATCGATGATTCCAAGAGATTTCGATACGCATGAATAAAAAATGTTGAAATAAATTTTACATTTCACCGTAATGATACGAAAATCACCCACCGTCTGTTGAGTCCGTATCTGTGTCCGTGCACGTGTCGTTATCCTCTTCCGGTATGCCAACGATGACGTCATTGGCTTGCGTGGAGCTGCGGCTAGCCATCCTCCTACGTCCGCCCCTGCACGCGTTGCGGCCATCCCATAAAACCACCAGCCAATTATGTAAATTGATTAATTAATTAATAAGTAACTAAATAAATGTTGTGAATATTTGTGCCTACACTGTTGGATGACGTCATTATCGACGAACAACAATACCTGATCAAGAGCGGATAAAGCTATTTGCTAGTCATCTACCATCTAACAACATTTGTATCAGTGAAAACTTGTCTCTCATATATTATTGTTTATTTGTACCTTTTTTTCGGTATATTCTATCTGTCTCCCTATTGTCGTCTTCTTCAACTTAACGCGCCTGTGTGTGTTAGTATTTATGCGCTATAGCAAACACACTTTGTCGTCATATATGTTGACTGTAGCCGTAGGGGCCAGTTCAGTGGCGAATCCAGAGTGTAATTTTGGGGGGGCTGAATCAAGCATTAGTGACTAGGTATAGTGTGAAGGTCATGACTTGGGACATTTTTCAATGATATATACACACACGCAATAATGTGCGAATATGCTTTGCGATAATGCTTATATAAACAAATTCTACAGAAATATGTTATTCTTGACCTCTTTTAGTGAACCTCTTGGTTATGAGGAAATGACGGAAGCATTTTGGCGGGCTTCAACCACCTGAGCCCCCCTCTGGATCCGCCAGTTGGATGGATTCAATGAAATTGTACAGCCTTTGACCCCCACTAGAAAATGTTCAACACTACAACCAAGCAAGCAAGCATTTGTCCCCTGTAGCCAATCCAAGTCTCAATGATTTCAATTTTGAAGAAAAAAACAAGAATCTAACCATATAGCTAACATAATGCGGTATATAACTAACACCCAACAAGCTTAAATAAAATATATATTCCTGCTAATTGCTGTTGTTGTTGATTATAGTGCTTAACACCGTGAAATCGAGTACTATTGTGTTGACATTAGAAATTATGTGTGTGTGTGTGTGTATGTGTCGTGTGTGTGTCGTGTGTGTGTGTGTGTGAGTGTCGTGTTGGGATTTGTGCTTGCACTGAATGCAAAGCGTGTTTCGTGCACAATTTCACACTCAATTTAATGAGACATCTATTGAATTCTGCAATATCTGTGCAACTCATTTGCAGGCTTCAGTAAGGGCAGAATGGAAAAATGTGTGCGTAAATCCGTACATTATCAGTATTAATATTAATTACACTCAAATCCAGTAGCATGGGGGAAGATTGCAAGTGCACTATTACCATCCTGCGGTGGCCCCCCATGTGTACTGGAAGTGTCCCCAAAGATTCAGAGAGAACAAGATCTCGAAAAGAAAATAATTCCAGGAAGAGAGTTGGAAGAGAAAACAATAAATAAATAACAATAAATAACAAAGTACAGATCCGTACTTACCCGTCGATGGAATCGATTTTCTTGTTCAAGACTTCGAGCGAATCGGCGATTCGTTTGATCTGTTCCCTTTCGTTCACTTGTTTGCTGTATGTACAGCACATGATGCGGAACAAGTTTGCAAAGGAAAACTCGATCGAACCCTCTTCATCATCTCCTTTGGAATTGTGCAAATAGCCAAGTATTCCGCCCGGCTTTTTCTTGGCTTCTTCGGCAGCTTTGCGCTCCTCCTCCAGCTCCTGAACGAAAAATGCAAAGCAAACTTAGAAAGGACTCATAGTCAGTTGAATGGAAGATCAAATAGAATCCGCACACGCAGTCGTCTTTGTGATTTTTCTTGTTGTGCTATTAAAAATCCCATCATAGCAATTAGAGTAGGTCACCTTTTTGGTCTTTTTGGCCAGGACTTCACGTGTTCCCCACGTGACGTTGTTGAGATTGATGATCGAGTAGAGAATGAGCAACAGGTACATGGACGGAATGGCCAGCAGGTATATGAGTCCGGGAAACAGACACTTCAGCTCCTGTGGATGCAGCATGGCTGCTGTGACCATGGACACCGTGGTGGCCATGAGGAAGATGAACGAAGGAGAGCTGGGTCCGTCCTCGTAGAGCTGCAGAGCTGTTCCCACTAGCACAGCCATAATCACGAGAGCGTAGCATGCCGATAGAATCTGAGCCACCAACAGCTGTACAACCACCATAAGTAATCGAGTGAGAAAATGATAAACCTTTCAAAAGCTGTATTAAAAAACAAGTGGGGGCGTCAGGAGATGTTTGTTGAAAGCATCATAAGGTGAATTGCGAATGAGACGCCGTTGAAGACATGCTCTCCAAAAAAGCGAAAATTCAACCAAATTGTGTACGAACAAAAATTATTGACTGATAATTTACTAAAATACATCAACTAATTTGTTGTATGCCGGTGGATATGTCGGTGTTCCTCGCTGGGTATCAGTGGAAACGACTCATTTTTAGAATTGGCCATAAAAGTGGCCACAGAAGACAAGCCGAATATAAGCTGAACTGACTAGAAGACAACACAAGCTTATTGGGGAGCGAATGAGGCAAGATAGGATATCACCGAGCCAAAGTAGAAAACGCACGTTGTCTAAAAGAAAATATGTTAATATAATATAAAATAATATAATATCTAAAAAGGTAAGGAAAGACAAACCAATCAATTGTATTCTAATGTGTTTGCGTGTGCATGCTTGTGTACAGATGAAATGATACACGCTTGTTGATGTACTCAGCCCTAGCAATTACCTGGATATTGGATTTCATAGTGAAACAGACAACAGTGAACAGAATGACAGGATACATGTTGTACTGAAACGACAGCCAGTTGCCGATTTTGAACGCCGCTACGAACGCCCCGACCAACATGAGAAATATTGTGCCCGGACCCAGTATCGTTCCGGCCATCAACATAGTCTGCACACACACACAAACACACACACACACACACATATACATACACACACACATACACACACACACATAAATACATATACATCGTGTTTTCGGTGTTTATTATAAGTTGATAGCGATATCGTATACTATTTTATATTATAATTCATGCATTTTATTTATTATAATAGTATTTTTTTTAATTTATATATGTAGTATTGTATATTGTATACAAAATATATACCACAAAGCATAAATTACATACGCGTGTAGCATGAAGCATGAAGTGTGTAGCATGAAGCTTTGCCGTGCGCTTAATAATATCACAATTGATCTGTATCGTGTTGATGACAGCCCAGTAAACACTTGCCTGGTAGAAAATGTACGGCAGTGAGATGTTGTCGTTGACTTTGATCGTATTCTTGTAGTCCATCAGCAGATCCATGATGTTGGCAATGGTCGAGGGCACCCAGCGTCGGCGCTGGTTGTAGAACTCACTGAAGCCCTCGGGACAGTGTGTGTAGGCATCTGACGCGGCCGAATACTCGACACGATAGCCTCGCTGCAGCAGCAGGGTGCAGAGCCACCGGTCCTCGCCCTGATCGTACTGTACGTAGTGGCGCGCCTGGTTCGATGTCAGCGTGTAGCGCTTCATCACGTTGTCGTCCATCAGCGCTTTGGCGCGAAACAACGAGAAGCAGCCGGGACTGCAGAGCACACAGCCGATCATATGCTCGGTGGCCTTCTGCAGCCAGTGACCGATGGCGTACTCGAACATCTGGTACCACACCATCGGACCCGAGCCGATCGGGTGGATGCGACCGCACGCGGCGCCCAGGTTCCGGTTCTTCTTCATCAGATCGACCAGCAGTTTGACGGCCGTCGGCTGGAAGTCAATGTCGCCGTCCAGTGCCAGCAAATATGTGTTGTCGGCCAGCGTTTCCTTGCGCTCCACCGAGATGTCCAGCTCCATCAACCGGTAGCCGAGCAAGTAGTACATGTACATCACCTGGCTCCAGCGCTTACGGTGTCGGATCAGCATCTTGTTCTTCAGATGCACAATCATCTTCGTCTTGCCCGGCAGTGTCCAGATCAGTCGTCCGCCGTATGGAGTGGGAATTTTGACGGCCGGTCGCAGTCGGATGGGAATCTGATGCACGTGCGACGCCGCCTCGTCAATGCACTCGACCATAAGCTTGACAAAACGATTGGCCACCTGTTCGTTCTCGTCCTCGTCGGACATCTCAAATGCGTCATCGAAAAAGATGTGCGTCTCGAACTCGTAGAAGTCCTTGTCGCGTACCCTGAGGTATTCCTGAGCCACGCGCATCGCCGACTGGTCTTCGTCCATTCTCAACACCGACTTCAACATCTCCATCATCTCATCGCGAGTCTCATGCCACATGGTGGCACAGACTATGATCCTTGTCACATGGTCACTGGCCTTGACGTTGGCCAGCTGCGACGCATCGGTATCGACGCTGATGGTCTCGTAGTGCTGTGTGCCATCGCCTTCGTCCATGTCGACGGCAGCCACATCGTCCAGTCGTTCAGGAGCGTCGTCGCGCCGTCGGTTCATGCCCAGCGACTGGTCGATCAGCAGCGAGCAGTACATGGGCGTGACAAAGAGCTTCTCGGTGGACGCCAGTCGCTCGCAATGGGGTCGCCATATGTGGATGGTGATCCAGGCTTGCGAGAACAGCCACAACGCCCACACCCACACGTACTGCACGCGCATGCAAACAAAGAGACAATAAGTGTTCGATTGGTTCGCTCTTGACTGATCGCGTTTGTGAGAAATCAAGTATGAAAGTATATTTAGATGATAAACTTCTACATATCATGGGTATATTTGTGCTTGAAGAGCTGATTTATGTACAGAATTTCACGTATCATTTTAGATGTCATAAGAACGGTACCTCTCCGACGATAAAGTCGCGAATATAATCGCCTTTGGGACATTCAAAGTAGAGATATCCCGGCAGCACGTCGCGGAGAAGACAGGCATTGCCGGACCTCAGACCACAGGCCATAAACATCAACGACAGAGTGACCGGAATTGTCAGGTTGACCGGGAAGGCAAAGCTGAAACTCTGAATGCAGATCTTGCACGCAAACTTGCCTGTTGACAGCATTTGCACGTGCCAAACGCTAGGTTAAGGTTAAGGAAAGTAGGCAAGCAGGCCGCAGGTTAAGGAAAGCAGGATTTCACGTTTCTTAATAGCGTTGATAGCTAGCGGAAAAAAGAGTGAATATAGACTGACATTGAGATCAGTTAGCATGAAGCAAATATTCACACCTTATTAAGCTCTTTACACGAATATACCACGTATAAACACCATACTTATTTTTGGTGTATATACTTTTATCAGAAGAACTTGTACATTTATCCAACAATTGTCCAGAGCTAACTGTATTAAAATACCTACAAATATTATCTTCTAGTCATAGAAACATCTAATCGGTCCCATATTCGCTAATGGACAACGCTGCTGAGGTGATCGGTGTACTACTCCACTAGAAGGTTAAAATGGTTAAATGCCTAAGTGACAGCTGCTACACGGGAAGAAGCCGAAGCTTATGAACACACAGGTGTGTCCCATGCAGCTCGCTGCCACCACAGAACCGACCAGCTCCACCCTATGGCGCCACAAGGACGGAAGACGTATTAGAGAGGGCCACCTCCCCAGAATGCATGACACAACACATGACTGATATCTGGTAGCATCATTTACTGCTGGGTGGACAAGGGCTGTTGGATTATAAAATTCACCCAATGAAATTCTGCTCTGCCGGGCTTCGAACCACAGACCTCCTGCTTGTGAGGCTGGTGTGAGAAATCCGCCGAATTATGCAATGATTGACATTTTTGCAATGAATGCAACAATTAGCTACAACGACAGACATCGCAAGAGATACATCTTCATTGATCAGATGTCGAATACGACAATGGAAAAGTATCTTTCAAAAAATAGATTGTTTTACAATGTGTGAGAGCGAATGTCATTAGCTTATTATACGAGTGAATTCTAATCATTTACAGCCCATGCTGAAAATAATTAAAATAAACTATCAAAATATCAATAATAATATTAATATTAATGATAAATCATCAAAAATAAATATTTTAAAAGGAAGACAAATTCAATTAAATGCGAAATTCAAAACTATAAAAATGTAAACTTATACAATTAATTAAATTCCGGATTCGTGCATGCAAGCACAATGTGAAAAATTTGAACAATACGATTTGGTGGCGAAAATTCAGCTAGAAATGGCTGCGTGACTGACCAAATATATAGGCGAGATAAGAGGCCATGACTTGCACGAGACAAGCAACGATGGGAGCTGCGCTATCAGACAACACGCTTCTTGTCTCCAAAAACGTACCGCCAATTTCGGCTGCGTTCAAGTTTGTTACTCGAGGGATGCCAGCTTGCGTCTGTCCACAAGCACATTCCACATTGATTTATTTATATATTTAGTTATACCTTAGTATATTTATTATTTTATAATATTTTTTATACACCGGTGTATTTATATGTTTAGTACATGGGTATATTTCATTATATAATCAAACAGGTATTAAAGTAATTGACCAAATTCAAAATGAATAAGATATTATATTGTTGAGAGTGAAAATAATATATATATATATATATATATATATATATATATATATATATATATATATATATATATAAATCATACACTGAATAATTTGTTTTATTTTTAGTTTTGCTAATATTTGTGTTTCCGATGTTTTCATATATGTCGCGAATATAAAAGCCAGCTGGGAGTGTAATATAATGCCTATATCAACATTCTGGACATTGAAACATTAGCTATATTACAAAGAAAACATTTTTATATTTTCTTCAGATAACTACTAATCCTTAATATATTTGTGCTTCTTGAAATTTGTCTGTCTGTGTGCGTGTGTGTTTGTCTGTCTGTGTGTGCGAGTGTGAGAGTCTTTGCGTGTGTGTGTGTTTGTGCGTGTGTATGTCTGTTTGTATACGTTTATGCGTATTTGCGTGTTTGAATGTCTGTCTGTGTGTGTGTGTGTGTGCGTATGTGTGTGTGTGTGTGTGTGTGTGTGTGTGTTTGTGTGTGTATGTGTGTGTTTGTGTGTGTGTTTGTGTGTGTATGTGTTTGTGTATGTTTGTGTGTGTGTGTGTACGTTTGTGTATGTTTTCTGACTTCGTTGATAGCAATTGTATGCTGTCTGAAGCTGTTGCCGAATTCAGAGAACAGCTGAGACACATTGGTCAAACGTTGACTCATTACAAGCAACATGGTGCAAGAGAACACGACGATCTTGCACAACGACACAAACAGATACGTCCAGTAGCGTGACTTCTTCATGTCGTTTTTAACCGCACCCAGATAACTTACAAATCCTGCACGACAACAGAAAACATGCATTATTAATTATTATCATTATTAATATTGTATTATATCATTATTAATATTATATTATATCATTATTATAATTGTATTATCACTAGATCACTATATTATCCTACATCATTATTATAATTGTATTATCATTATTAATTACAGGAAAATACAGTAGCATGGGGGAAGAGTGCAAGTGCACTATTACTACCCTGCGGTGGCCCCATGTGTACCGGAACTGCCTAAAAGATGTACAGAGAAAGATAGTTCAAAAAATAAGTAATTATATAGAAAAAGAGAGATCGAAAAGAAAATAATAAATAAATAACAATAAACAATTGATCCGAAAACACTCCATATTGTGTCACTCCGCCTAAACCGCTCAATAAATAACAACAATCAACAATAAATAAAAATGTGATTCAATAAATTACAACCAACTAAATAAATATGAAAACAATAATATTAAATAAGTAAATAAATAACAACCAACAATCAACAGGAGTTTTATATACTAATTCTTACATATTGGTTTGGTCTTATAGTTGTATTTATTTTATTTAATGTTTTGTTAATTATTATAATATAATTCGATTTGATTTGTCTTGTTGTAATATCTTAGCGTGTTGCCCGGTTGTGTATATACACTTTTATTTAGCTTTCTGATTTGATAATTTCATTTTGGTTTTTGTTTCTTTTGCCTCTTTATTCATTAGCTTTCATTTTCCTGAATAAATTCGTATTTTTTAAACTCTCTTTCTCTCTGTACATCTTTTGGGCGCTTCCAGTATATGGGGCCACTGCAGGGTGGTAATAGTGCACTTGCACTCTTCCCATGCTACTGGATTTGACTGTAATAATAATAATAATAAATAATAAAAATAACAACACCAATTTTGAGCAGGCAAAGTCGAGATTTTTCCGTATCCTCTGTTTGTATGTGTGTGTGTGTGTGCGGGTGTGTATGTGTGTGTGTATGTGGGTGTGTGTGCAAGCAATGCTGTTCCATAGGAATTTTAACGGGAAAATTGGCACAATTGAGGCAGCGCTGAAAGGCTGTCTCAATGGCTGTTACAACGCGCGCCTAATTGGACTGTGTATGAGAAAACAGCATATAACAGACAGACAGGCAGACACACATACAGTTTACAATACAGCGACGCTTTGATACCGTTATCCAAATCACTGATAAGTGATATGTGAACTTCTGATGTGTACACAATAGCAAAATACTTCATTTCCATATAGCTGTCTCAACTAGTATATACTATATTCAGTCATAATTATATATATGTATATATATGGTTCATAATACGCATAATACTTCTGATCTCTTCATATACAAAATGTATGTGTTTAATGCACATAGTAATTGGCGACAATAAAAAGCGGTGAAATTTAATTATATATAAAACCATAAATAAATTATAGACTCAGATAGGGGTAATTAAAATATCGTATCAGACGGGTGGATTCTCGCACTCTTACACCTTACGCTTCCCTATGACTCTAATTTACAATTACTTATGTTTTTACTTATTTTCATTTTATTTATCTCCATTATTATTATATAAAAAATTTCCTTTCTGTGAATTTTCTACTTCTTTTCTCACATCATGATATCGTGTACTGTTGTTTCTAATTGTTGTCTCTTTCGCGCTTGTTTCTGTGTGAGCGCTATACAAATACATTGTTGTTGTTGTTGTTGTTGTTGGATGGATGTTTTTGCGGTGCAATGGTTTTATCAACGATATACCGCTTTGTTTGCTTACTGTAGCGCCGATGGTGATTGCCACCCCGCTTAACGCATACAACACCCAATGTATTAAGTCACAACAACAAATCAACGCCGAAACCAAAACCACAATGATCATACACGTCCCAAAAAACCCTCACATCGCACATTGCTACAAATGTGAAGCCCGACACGAACATAAGTAAAGAAAAGTTTTCCTTTACTTAAAGTAACGTTTCCTTTACATAAAGTAAAGTTTTCATTTACATAAAGTAAAGGTTTCCTTTACCTGAAGTAGTGTTCTTTTGTCTAAAGTAAAGTTTTCCTTTGCCTAAATTAATGTTTTCCTTTGCCTAAACTAAAGTGTTCCTTTACCTAAAGTAAAGTTCTTATTTGCCTGAAGTAAAGTGTTCCTTTGCCTAAAGTAAAGTTTTCCTTTGCCTAAAGTAAAGTTTTCCTTTGCCTAATGTAACGTTTCCGTTTACATAAAGTAAAGTTTGAATTTACATAAAGTATTTTTCCTTTTACCGAAAGTACAGTTTTCCTTTACGTATGCATACACTACACTTACTGAAGCTGGACTTTTTGTCGACGTAGTTCTCCCACCAGCCGAGCGAGGTGAGCACAGTGGCCACAGGCAGCGACCACCATATGTGCGTGCTGCCTTTCTTATACTCCAGCAGAGGCCACAACAACAGTCCCGATACCTGCGCCAGAATTGCCGTAAGATCGCACAGTGTCTTCAGCGGTCTATGGTGCTCCTTGCTATTGCGCGAAAGCATGCCTGGCAAAAAGACCATTCAAAATTGCAATTGCGCTAATGAAAGGTCGTGTATGATAGGATATTGTAAAATATTTGGTAAATTAGGTCATATTTGCTAGAATATTCAATAAACAAGGCATACGGCTCATGGCAAAATCATATTAAATTATTTGAAATCAACCAATCAATTCACGCTCACAAATTTTCATGACTTATTTTATATAAAATCAATTTCTAGTTGTAGGACTTTAATATTATCATAGGTGAGGTATTAATAATTCATTTTACTGAGTAAATACAAGTTTTTCCGAGTGATTACATTGTCACATTGGGCATATTAACAGTGATGTTCGCGTGAGGTGAGTAGATGGTGTCATGGTGCTCACCCAAAATTCCGGGAGCCAGACACACACAATTGGTGAGCAATAGAGCCTTGATTGCGTCCAACTCTGGCAACACTAGATACACCAGCAGCGCCAGACCGAACGAGTGCATGCTTTCCAGGGCGGCAACGACCAGCGCGTGCGACACAACCGGTCTTCTGGTGGACTGTAAAGTCATCAACATTAATGCGGTATCGTATAGTTTCCGAATAGCTCAGTGGCTCGGGAATACAGTTTGGATAGAAAACGTATTAAGAGGTGTGCGGATCGAATCCACGCGCGGGTATGTCCTTTACAACAGCAACAATAACGATAACGATATACCGCTGAAATGATTTACAGGAGAGCAAATATCACAATGACACACACACACAATGGAGAAAAAAAAGTACACAATATTTGGCTGGCTAGCAGTTAGCTCATCCGCTCTTGAACAGGTGTTGTTTTCAGTTCTGCATTGTGTCTGGTCATCCTGATCATTGTACAGCAGCCGAGGAGTCTGTTTAGTCGCCGGATACTTGGCCATATGGAATGACTACAGTGAAAGTACAAGATCTTCACTGTTTAGAGACAAATAATTCTGTAGGGTCCACCACAAAGTGATAATCTATTTACTTTTCTATTTGTACGTTTGGTTTGGTTTCTTCTCCTCCGATATGGGTCCATCATCCAATATATTTAGAATATCTACCTCTAAGTCTTATATGGGTTGTCCCATATATGCCGAGCGTTGCAGAAAGGCAACACCAAGCATATACAATATGAAAGCGTTCATTTTCTCGGCTTAATGAGATACGGGACATTGGACATCTTAGTGCGATAGTCGAGAATGCTGGCGAAGGTCGTCTGGTGGTTTAGCCGTGCTACTGGTATCCATAAAGTCCAGTACAATGGTCGGCCTGTTGTGCAGCGAGCAAGGTGACTAGACACAGTACAGTTCTGCCAGACAAAACCTGTTCAATGATGCACAGCCGCTGCAACATCCCTCCCCCTGGCCAGGGGGGACACCGTTGCCTCATGCACGATATTGAAATTTATCTTAAATCAGCGCATAAAAGGCTGCTTGTAACTGAACTTTCCAAATTCGCACCTCTATTATAATTGTGCTGCATTTATAATGGGTTTTCAATTATTGTCTTCGGGGAAAGGGCACCGGCGGATTATGAAGGGTTCAGGGGGCTGAAGCCCCCCAAAAATGTTTCCATCAACTCCTCATAACCAAGAGATTCATCAAGAGGTCAATAAAATATATTATCTGTAGAGTTTATTGGTATAAGCATAATCGCAAAGACGTTGCATAGTGATGTATGTACATGACTGATCGCCCCCAAAATTCAGCCCCTCCCCCAATTGCATTTTGGATCTGCCACTGGGGAAGGGGGCCTTGACCTTGAATCGGTTCTGCAAAGACAACTGGGCTAGCTGCTAGCCAACGGTCATTCAGCAATGATATGCAATATTTTCTCCCTGCAATTGCGAGCCGCTCATCATTGCATATAATTGTAGTCGATCCGTTGTTTTCATGTTCACGCCGGCGAGAAAATCGACCTCCAAAACAAACACATGTTGTTGTTGTTGTTGTTGATGTTGATGTGCTCACTGCTAGCTATAGTGTAATGTCGTTAATTAAGGTACACAGCGAAAAACACACTAATTGCCGCTACTCTAATGACGGGTGATTGTTGGCAAGACTGCTCTCTCCCTCTCTCTTTATCATACACTTGTTGTATATCACTCTCTCTCTCTCTCACACACACACAATCTCTCGCTACATCATTGTCCGGCGTGATACCGTGTTATCGGGCAAATTGCCAATTGCCCTTGCAACGCTTCAGGACACAATTTGATATTTGCAAACACGGCTTTGCAATTTTGCACAAGCCCACATATGTGTGTGTGTGTGTGTGTGTGTGTGTGCAATGTGTGTGTGTGTGTGTGTGTGTGTGTGTGTGTGTGTGTGTGTGTGTGTGTGTGTGTGTGTGTGTGTGTGTGTGTGTGTGTGTGTGTGTGTGTGTGTGTGTGTGTGTGTGTGTGTGTGTGTGTGTGTGTGTGTGTGTGTGTGTGTGTGTGTGTGTGTGTGTGTGTGTGTGTGTGTGTGTGTGTGTGTGTGTGTGTGTGTGTGTGTGTGTGTGTGTGTGTGTGTGTGTGTGTGTGTGTGTGTGTGTGTGTGTGTGTGTGTGTGTGTGTGTGTGTGTGTGTGTGTGTGTGTGTGTGTGTGTGTGTGTGTGTGTGTGTGTGTGTGTGTGTGTGTGTGTGTGTGTGTGTGTGTGTGTGTGTGTGTGTGTGTGTGTGTGCGATTGTAATGAATCAAACGGCGCCATTTCACTCAATCTCTGACCACCCATTAGTAACCATCTATCTATCTTTCACGATCGGCGACCTTTGGCCATATGCAATCTCTCTAGCACAAACACACACACACACACACAGAGAGAGAGAGGCAGGCACGCACACAGACAGACACGCACACAGGCTTGTTAATCCCCGGACCGGCGCGCGGTTGAGAAGGTCGTGCAGTGTGTCACTCACCTTGAAGACGCAGATGCGAAACGAGCGCAACAATGTGCCCAGTTCGGGCAGCAGATAGCAGAAGAAGATGGCCCACACCCAGGCCACTCGCTCCAAGTCGGGCAGCTGCACATGCCACTGCTTGTCAATGCCTGGCAACAAGTGAATCAGCGAAAAATCACACTGATTAACTGATTTACTGATTTAGGCCAAATTGAAGTTTTCTGTAATTTTTGGAGTATGTACGTCTTGTTTAAGGTTTTGTTTGATTGTTAGATGCTCGATTAACTAAGAAAATATGGACAAACCATAACAGTATTATTATTATTAATTATTATTACCGTATTTGCCGGTGTATAAGTCGACTCGTTGTATAATTCGACCCCCTAAAATTCGACGGAAATTTACGATATCATGATATATCCTTTGTATAAGTCGAGCTCAATTGTTTCATTATATTTAACTTTAAAATTCAATCAGAAATATGCGAAATTTATTGACGAAAGGTGTTCAAATTCGCGAATTTGTAGCGAAAGATCTATACGCCATTTTAAATATTATTTACTATATAACCCTGTGATATTACGCGCCGAGAGAGATTAACAGCAATGAACACTCTTAGAAAGTGGTTTACTTTATGATCAATTTTATGACTCGGTGTATAAGTCGAGGTCGATTTTTTTCGGTCGATTTTTGATCGAAAAATGTTGACTTATACACCGCTAATTACGGTAATTACAAGCAAATCCAGTAGTATGGTGGAAGAGTGCAAGCACTATTATCACCCTGCGGTGACTCCCATATGTACTGGAAGCGCCCAAAAGATTCAGAGAGAAAGAAAGTTCGAAAAGAAATAATTATACGAGAAAGAGAGTTGGAAAAGAAAATGATAAATATATAACAATAAATGAACCAGCATCCGATATCACTCCATAATGTCACTGCTGACATTGCTCAATAAATAACAACTAAGAACTTAACAAGTAAGAACTTGAGAATACAGGAACTCTAGCTTTGTCTTATAGCTAGAGAGAAAGTCTTGAAACTTATCTGAAAACATCCGGGCGATGTTTCGGCCATCTATGAACGCATGCACGATATGGTAAGACTGATAAAATCTTTTAATGATTATTGAAAGCTCTTGCCAGAGTCGATGCTCATATATTGTCAAGTATGTCGTCATAAGATATACCTAAATATTAACATGGATTCAATATAAGGCTATAAAAACACACCTATGTAAAGATTGATATAAAACAGATTAATTTCCCTTGAAATTTAGTGAAAATTTAAGATATGGTACATATGACTGCGGTGGAATTTTAGTATTAAAACATAAAATATCGCCTGGAATATTGTTAAGAAATCCGCTCGTCCATGCTCTTTTTTTGCGAGAAAAAAATGCCTAGAAAAAGGTGCTCAAGTCCAAACAAAAGACTATTCAAGTCTAAAAAAAGACTGTTTCTTGAGTTATTTCAGAATTTCACACGATTCCCACCTGGCACTCGCTTCTCTATGATTCAAAAGCCAACAGCTACGCTTGAATATCAAACAAAAATCCACAACAAAAAATCAGGCGAGGTAATTCCGAAAGAACTCACAAATGTCACTCAGTACAGAGCACAGTACAGAACACCTTCGACCTTATTCCAGGCTTCCTCAATACATCCTCAAGCTGTTTTTAAAATGACATTCGACCTGCCTACATGAGTGTATGCGTGTAATTATCCTAGCCATCACAGTGTGAGCTCATGCATACCTGCGTACTCCTGTGTATTTATGTGTGTGTATGTGTGTGTATGTGTGTGTGTGTGTGTACCTGCTCCTGTGTAGCGCTGACATAATAAGTTCGTGGCGCTCGTACTATGGGTGTGTGTGTATGTGAGTGTGTGTGTGTGTGTGTGTGTGCGTGTGTGTGTGTGTGTGTGTGTGTGCTGTCAGTATGTCGGACAGGAGAAAACGAATCGGACACTACTCAAGGACACTTTCGCATGCGTCTTACACACACACACACACACACACACGCATATTGGGTGCGG
>OU696585.1:2680644-2730644 GCA_916048095.2 Sacculina carcini
TTGCTGGCCCAGATGATTGGCATGATTCTATCCAATCCAATCCAATCCTTCCGGTGTCTAGCCAGCCAGCCTAACATCAGAAACGCTTTGCATACGCTTGTCACAGTGGCGTGTGTCATATTACAATGGTGTGCTCTTCAGTCATGAGTGAGAGTACAAAATGTGTCGCTTGTAACTTAATCACCACATTTCTCATGTGTTGTAACACGTGTGTACGTGTATGTCTCTCTGTGTGAGTGTGTGTGTGTGTGTGTGTGTGTGTGTGTGTGTGTGTGTGTTAGTGTGTGTGTGTTAGTGTGTGTGAGTGTGTGTGTTTGTGTGTGTGTGTGTGTGTTGTGCGGTTACACATGGTCATGCTCAGATACGCGTGTATGCACACATCTATCTATCTATAACAAGCCCTTGGGAATAACTTCACCACAATGCCGATGTAGTTCATTTTTATACGCCAGAGCAAAAAACCAACAGTGAATGCAACAATATGAGGCTGGTTTCATAAGGAAAAAATTAGGTGAAAACCGCTGTAATTCCAAGGGAAAGGCTCGTTATATAATTGAGAACATGATGTCTGAGATGCCCATTTGTTTCTTTTCAAAAATCAATTGACTATAATAACATTTATTGAATATTTGCTTTTGTTCAATATTATCAAACAAAGGATATTTAAATTAATAAAAAAGTGCTATAATGGCAGGAATGCAAGTGAAAAAATAGTTTACAATCAGATAGTATTCGTTTGGTGAATCTCTTGAGAAGTCCAGTAAAAAAATAAGGCTACAGTGCATGTGAGAAGTTGTGTGCTGTATATCTGTGAGCTGACCGATATTTTTGTTGCAGTACTCGAGCTGTTTATTTGATCGCAGCTGTGACGTCATAAACAGCGTGGTTCCCTTGGCGAGAATTGTCGAGCCGAGCACGACGACAAATGTTAGGAGATAGGCGAGAACCTTGATGAATTGCACTGTGATCTCGATAAACCTTTTACTGGCCTCCGAGCCGGAATCGTTACCAGGTGGCAGCACGCGAAACACGTCCCATTTCTTCTGACCGGGCGCAACACTCCGGCGACTGAAAGACAGACAGACAGACAGACAGACAGACAGACAGACAGACAGACAGACAGACAGACAGACAGACAGACAGACAGACAGACAGACAGACAGACAGACAGACAGACAGACAGACAGACAGACAGACAGACAGACAGACAGACAGACAGACAGACAGACAGACAGACAGACAGACAGACAGACAGACAGACAGACAGACAGACAGACAGACAGACAGACAGACAGACAGACAGACAGACAGACAGACAGACAGACAGACAGACAGACAGACAGACAGACAGACAGACAGACAGACAGACAGACAGACAGACAGACAGACAGACAGACAGACAGACAGACAGACAGACAGACAGACAGACAGACAGACAGACAGACAGACAGACAGACAGACAGACAGACAGACAGACAGACAGACAGACAGACAGACAGACAGACAGACAGACAGACAGACAGACAGACAGACAGACAGACAGACAGACAGACAGACAGACAGACAGACAGACAGACAGACAGACAGACAGACAGACAGACAGACAGACAGACAGACAGACAGACAGACAGACAGACAGACAGACAGACAGACAGACAGACAGACAGACAGACAGACAGACAGACAGACAGACAGACAGACAGACAGACAGACAGACAGACAGACAGACAGACAGACAGACAGACAGACAGACAGACAGACAGACAGACAGACAGACAGACAGACAGACAGACAGACAGACAGACAGACAGACAGACAGACAGACAGACAGACAGACAGACAGACAGACAGACAGACAGACAGACAGACAGACAGACAGACAGACAGACAGACAGACAGACAGACAGACAGACAGACAGACAGACAGACAGACAGACAGACAGACAGACAGACAGACAGACAGACAGACAGACAGACAGACAGACAGACAGACAGACAGACAGACAGACAGACAGACAGACAGACAGACAGACAGACAGACAGACAGACAGACAGACAGACAGACAGACAGACAGACAGACAGACAGACAGACAGACAGACAGACAGACAGACAGACAGACAGACAGACAGACAGACAGACAGACAGACAGACAGACAGACAGACAGACAGACAGACAGACAGACAGACAGACAGACAGACAGACAGACAGACAGACAGACAGACAGACAGACAGACAGACAGACAGACAGACAGACAGACAGACAGACAGACAGACAGACAGACAGACAGACAGACAGACAGACAGACAGACAGACAGACAGACAGACAGACAGACAGACAGACAGACAGACAGACAGACAGACAGACAGACAGACAGACAGACAGACAGACAGACAGACAGACAGACAGACAGACAGACAGACAATATATTTATGTTGATGCGTTCTTATTTTTGCAACTTGCATAGTTTCCTTAAGTGCTATCTTTGTTGCGTCAATGTTGTTTTAAGCGCAGCAGCTATTTCCAGAGCTCGCCAGCGATATTGTCAGGATAATTACAATGTACAAGGCCACACAGCGCATATGCACACTCGATAAAAACAAAGAAGACACACTGGCATGTGAAATTAGCGCCAGAAGAACATGAAAATGACATTGAAAAACCGCCTGTCCTGTGTCAAACCGACCTATTGTGTATGATGACTGTAATGACGCCCTTATCATTGAGCCAGTCAAAACAAAAACCAACCATGTAAAAACGAGTTAATTTTTTACATTGCCTCTATATATTAGTTATATTTACTAATGTTTTGCGCATTTACTTTTTGCTATCTAAAATAAACAAAGAGTGTCATTTTCAAATCATTTATATATATGATTTAAATTCAAGGGAAACATGTTTTTTAAGTTATGTGTTTTTTTTAATAATTAGCGCAGGTTAAAAGTTCAGCATAATAGTAAAAATATTTTCATTAAGTTTATTGCATTTTTAAATGAGAAAATCTCATTATATATAAACCATTCTGCCTTTCATAAACAAGTCATTTTCAGAGTTTCAGCTATACTCACAAAACTCAAAACACAAGCATGTGATGAAAGAAAGATTACTTCGTATTCAGGTAACATAATATCAAACGTAAAATTTGCATTAAAATATAATAGCTGGTTAATCTATTTTATTTGTACGTCTTTTATGTTTTTATTTATATTTCAGGTGAATATGAGATGAATTAAAAAATATGCTCGTCTGCAGTTGTGACATTTCAGGCTTCATACATGCCAGCACACACACACACAAACACATACACACAAACACACACACACACACACACCTGCCTCCGTAGATTTCATCGATATTGAGCGAACTGGTTTCATCGTCGTTGTCCGAATCACTGGCCGTACAGTACGGATCTAGACGCTGCGAAGCTGCCAGTGGCGTCTTCAGCATGGAGCTACCCCGTCCTGCCGCGCCCTTGCGCAATGCCGACATCACTGCTGGATGCTGGGAAAAATGAGCCGGCGACAGAGAGTCTGGAAAATCATATATATTCACAGAATAAATCAGATAAAGGGAAATATAACAATATAAAGACAAAAACTGGTTGTGAAGCTCACATTTCACGAACAAAAGTAACTATAGATTTACAAAACATTTTGTTGTGTGCAGTTTGCAGATTGGTCTATTGATTCGTGTTGTGTTGCTAATCATCTGCGTTCAACGATGCTGAGTCATGTTCCTGCTTGCGCGTGTGCATATGTGCGATGGTGTGTGAGTGTGTGTGTGGCCTTGATGTTGCGAATGAATGATTCTGCGAAATGTGTGCGGGTCGTTCGCTGTCTTGCAACTTGATCCGGTATTGTCAGCCGTTGGCTCATGAATGCGCATGTATGCATGTATGTCTGTGTGTATGTGTGTGTGTGTATGTGTGTATGTGTGTGTGTGTGTATGTGTGTATGTGTGTGTGTGTGTGTGTGTGTGTGATACTCGCGTTGCAGCGTTGCACGAGCGAATGCAGGGTTGTCGTGTTTCGGTGGTGTGTGTGTTCGTGTGTCGTCGTGCTGTGAAGAATTTGGTATTGTGGTGACGTGTGCTTGAACGTGCAGAATACAGACCGTGTTTGATTTCATATTTTTCTGTTCCGATACACATTTAAAAGTAAACTTGTGGTTACATTGAAGTAAAAATAGATAATTTGATGGTTAATGAGGTTAAATGAGGTTCAAAATGAGGTTATGACCTGTATACCGCTTGCTAAAAATAAATCATTATAGACAAGCTTTGTTTTTCGGGAATTATTTGAAAAGAAAGCGAATGACCACGTAATAATTATTAATTATTCATTAAAATTTTAACTTGTCAAAACCTGACCTCACTGAATTAAATCCTGAATTGAATTACCATATATCCCGGCCATTAAACCCATATTTTAATTTAAAATTCTACTCGATATTTTCCATGGTGGGTTTAATGGCCAGAGCTATTTCAGGTTAAAAATTCAGTCTGCCAAAGTTTCATTCATCTAAAAGAACAAGCTTCATTATAGTATGAATTATATCAATGTTGATAGAGTACAAATATTATGTATTGTGTATGTATTAAGTATTGTGTAATTCTTTGAAGAAAAACGCAAATTAACACGAAAATGATAGGAAAGGACAGATATTTCAACATATTGTATATTTGAAACAAACAGAACAATAGAAAAATACTACCGTAGGAAATTGCAATTTTTGGGGTGGGTTTATTGATCCGTACTAATAAATGCCTAGTATTTCAGGCCAGGTGGGCATAATGGCCGACACCTACGCTAAGTGAATCAGATGTCTGCAACGCAAGCTAGCATAATCCTTAAAAGCAATCACAACTAGCTCAATAAAATTACCAGCAACCATAATGCTCAATTTGTACGCCATCATTTTCCCTCATCCATCTTAAACAGATGTGAATCCGCGATGCATCTCGACAAGATCGAACTGTACATATAGAACCAATATACACATGAAGCAATTACCGACTTCATTGTCTGCACACGCTGAGCGCAAATCACAAATCTGCGCGCGCTGCGTGCGAAGTCGTGGAATCGGTGAAAGGACTTGGTGTGAGTGCATTGAGAGCGCTCGCACAGCGACCTTGATTGACACGGATAAACCTTGGCTTTTTTACGAGTCGGTCGTCGTGTCAGACTTGTAAAGTGTTGGTGTGTTAAAGCCGTTGGTAGGATAAAGCTCACATAGACGATACGATGGCAGAAAATTGTAGCATAAACGGGGAATTAATTGAGTGACATAAGAAGAAAAGATATGATAAACACAAAAGTACTTAAACAGACGTATGATTGTGTGTGTGTGCAAGAAACTGTATTAATGACACCTTTATTTAATTATTCCTAATTTATAATCAAATTCACACATTCATTCATTTCTAATCAAGTAATTATTCCCTAATTACCTAGTATTTATTCTGGAAACGAAGCAATTCGCAGACAATATTATTAGCATACACTTTCATTCACATATTTTAAATATAGGTCATATTTCAAAAATTATAACAATAACACACTTGTGTGCTACATATACACGTATGTGTGTGCGTGAGTGTGCGTGTATGTGTGTGCATATGTGTATGTGTCGGTCTGTTGTTTGTGCATGTGTGTCCCATAGTATAATGTAAGGAAACCAGCAGAGGCTTAACCCCCCTGGACATTTGGCTGCGTCTATTCTCATCAACCAATCAATCAATGTGTTTATTGCAATCGCCCAAAATGCTCTGTTAATTGCAATTTCTCTAAACACAAAATAGAAGAAAAAAACACACAAAAAACACATACACATACATACATACATATTTTGTTATCTAGATTATAATCAAAGCGAACATTGTACACAGTCATAGGAAATTCAGTTGTCTTATGAAAACTCACGGTGTGTGACCAAAATTCGGCGAAACTTCCTGCCAACTTTCTTGCCAGTTGTTTCAAAGTGGCCTCAAGCTTGGCCAGCCGGTTCACTACGCAAAAAACACTCACACACGGACACTCTCTCGACACGGCACAAAGGGACAGCCCGGCTCGTCTTGTGCCGGCGACTAGTGCGCCCCGGTGACACGACGCCTCATCCACACACTCGCACACCTGCCGTGGAACTGCCACCGCGCCGTCCACAGATATCCAGTGACCGACTCTCATTCTCACCTGAACGGCGAGATGCGAGCGTGTATGCGTGTCTGTGTGTGTGTGTGTGTGTGTGTGTGTGTGTGTGTGTGTGTGTGTGTGTGTGTGTGTCTGTCCGTCTGTCTGTGTGTGTGTTTATGCGTGTCTGTGTGTGTGTGTGTGTGTGTGTGTGTGTGTGGATGTGTGTGTGTGGATGTACAACCACATTCCGGGTTGGAGACAGCCCACTGATGTGACGTCACCAGGACAGTGTCAATGAGCACACACACACACACACACACACACACACGCATACAGGTAGACACATACAGCCGCTGATCGTAAAACCCAGCAAAAGTCGACCAGGCAGCCTCCACGGTCGTTCAGTGAAAGTACAGCCGTCGAAAGGATTTTTTCGCTACGTGGAAAAGTCGACGATGTCTTCAGCGAAAAACGAACTCCATTGGTCGTGGTCTCTTGATTAGTGGCACGAGCGAAATCACCGAAAATACGAGTAAATCCAACCCAACAGCGGATCCAGTGCTTTTTTATGGGGGGTTTAATTATGTATGAGTGTTGTATGCAGAGCACAGAATTGGGTTGCTGAGTTGCCTCAGGCTAGTCAAGTGCGTGATGAGTTGCCTCACATTTCGCTAGGTTCTGTCATATTTGACTTCACGATAAGCTTATGTACAGACCGCATCGGACCACTAGGTAGGTAGGTACTAGGTGTGACTAGGTAGCGCGTATCAAGGTCATGACTTGGGACATTTTTCAATTATATATACACACATTTACAAACACAATAATGTGTGAATATGCTTTGCGATAATGCCAATATCAACAAATTCTACAGAAATATATTTTAAAGATATATTATTGACCTCTTTTGGTGAACATCTTGGTTTGGGGAGTTAATGTGAACATTTGGGGGGGTTCAGCCCCCCTCTGGATCCGCCAGTAATCCAGCTTTTGTGAATCTGTAACCAATGCCCAATCGATACTGATGCGAACGTCTGAAAATCCACAGAGTCCGTAGACTTCGGCACAGATTTTTGCATAACTGAATACTTTACCGCAAGTCATATCTGCTATTTGACACAGCAGCAAGAACAGGTACTTGCAAATTCACAGTTTGGCAATAATACAAGTCAGATCTAGTTGTAGAATATTCCAACTACAAGGGTTCGATTAACAACTGAAATTAATGGAAAATTTAACAAAAACAACGATGAAGAAAATAAATTGAGTAAATAAATACAAAATGGTGTCATTTGGAAACCATTTGCACTTTGGTTGCACCGTTGAGCGATTACAAAATAAATAAAAATCTGCTCATCATGTGGTCAAGTATTAAAAATAATCCCATTAAATTTATCATGCATATAAATTTTGATGCTGCAATAATAAATATAATATGAAATAAACTACCTTAAGCACACAATTATTTAAAAATGTAATTGAAGAACATTCAAATATTTATATATAAATAAAAAATCACACATTGAATTCGTATACTGAAACTCCGCCATCGTAAAAATATATGCCTGATTAACGTCAAATTGTTTTTTTTAATTTTTGCAGAACCAAAACACGAAAATGCAATTTTCTTTTGCACGAGTGAAAGTTCTAAAAAAATAGTATGAAAAATTGTTAAAATAAATACATATTTGCATTCGTTAAGTGAATATGACGGGAGCAAGATTCATGACATTATGTACGGAAATTTTAATAGAATCCAACCATTCACTATCAGTATATCATATAACCTTCGTGAGCGCTCTTGAGAGAAAGCGTAAACATTTATCTAAACTAAGCCCAAGTTAAATTTATACATAAATATATACATTTTTATACAAATTACCAAAGTTAGGTATATATGATATGCATTTTTATATTTAATTGAATTTTGAAGTGGTATCGACATCAATTTAAACAGAAAAACCACTACTGGACAGGTGATAGAAAAAATTCAGAGTTATACTACAAACAAATCACCAATTTAATAAAATATATAAATTTCATCAGCCGAACATTTCGATGTATTTAAAAGCTGCACGAGACACAGGCCAGGCTATATTTCGTCACGATGTATAAATATATTCGATCGCATAACAAAATATTTCACAACAGCACCATGCCTGTACAAGATCACATACCATACATGTGCAAGTAAAATGATAATATCACACAAACACACACACGCACACATACACAGACACTAATTCGACGCAAAATGAAGTATTTCTAATTTGGCGAAATAAAATATTTTCTTAACGACGTACCCCACTTGAAATGAATGAACACACACACACAAACAGACACACACACACATAGATACATCTGCTATGTCCATGGTTACCCTTGGGGTAAATACCCACTAGAAGCCATTTGAACCCACAAACACACGTTGGCACAGCCTCAATATCGCAATATACCCTACCGCTGACGCTCTCCAGTAACAAGCACACACACACACACACACACACACACACTCACACACACACACACGCATATATATGCACATATATATATATATATATATATCGCACGCAGACACAGACCTTCGAATTTTCATTCACCTCTGTAGCAGAAATCGGCAATATGGCACTGGTAAAACCCACGCGACAGCCAAAAGACATGAGCAACAAGCATGCGTGAAGTGAAACAAAAGTACAGTCAAACAGCGATATAAGACGAGGATCGACGTAGCGTGATAGTGAGCTGGGAGAAATAGACCGCTGAACACCAATTTTTTCCGACGTTTCTATTTTATTCCGCTGTGAGGCCACATTTTTCATTATGCATTTTAATTAGTGTGATTTGTATGTGAAATTTCATCAATGCCAATATTTTGTTGCAAGAAAGTGGCAATACATTTGTGAATTTCTGAAATTTTGAGTCAAATTCGACTAAAAATCGACAAAATTTTCCCTGAAATTCAACCTTTTCGCGCCTGTTTTACTGAGGTAACTTTTTTTATAATTTTCTGAAATCAATGTAAGTGGCTTTCTTAGTGAACACATTGCGATTTGGGCGCGAAAAGTAAAAATATATACAGTCAAATCGGTATCGAACACGATCATCAAATCGACAACGCGGTCGAATTTTTTCCACCCCAACTAGCGCCTTATATCGCGATGTTTGACTATATTTACACAATTCAGAGCACGCTTCCATTCCTAGCACATTTATTTCGCGTTTTCACACACACACACACACACACACACACACACACACACACACATACATATATATACTGAGGTTTGGATACCACTGGCAAAAGCGATGTTGGTGACCTTTGACGCGTGTTGGTTATGTGAAGTCAGTTGTCGTGTCTCCCATGAGTTTTTTTGCTTGGCTCAAATAAAAAGGATTTGTGAGCTTTGCAGACGCACCCCAATGCCTGAAAATAGACAAATTAATCAAGAATATATTTTCAATCAAATAGTTAAGTGAATAAACTAAAAACTGTATAATCAATCAGTGGAGAAAAACTTATTAAAGTCGCAGCTGAATAAAAAATTAAAATACGCTCTAAAATGGAAATGTTCTATCAACTATTTCGAAAATATTTTCCTCCCAAATAAAAGTACAGTTAAACATCGATATAAGACGCATCGATGAAGCGTGATAATATTGGGCGCGATAGAGCGCTGGACCACAAAATTTACTGATGTTTCTATTCAACTATTTAAAAATAACATAAAATGATAAATAAATAATGTACTATATCATTGGTGTGAATATTTATATTTATCTGACTTTATTTCACTATGAAACACGTAAATTCTGCATTAGAGCGTACCACGAGGTTAAAAAATTATACAGTCAAATCAGTATCGAGCACAATCATAAGATCGACAACGCGGTCGAATTTTTTGCACCCCAACTAGCGCCTTATATCGATGTTAAAAGCCTCAAGTGACAGCTGCTACACAGGAAGAAGTCGAAGCTCATGAACACACACAGGTGTGTCCCGTGCAGCTCGCTGCCACCGCAGAACCGACCCTCTCCACGCTATGACGCCACAAGGACGGAAGACGTATTAGAGAGGGCCACCTCCCCAGAATGCATGTCACAACACATGACTGATATCTGGTACCATTTTCTGCTGGGTGGACAGGGGCTGTTGGATTATAGAATTAACCAAAAGAAATTCTCCTCCGCTGGGATTCGAACCACGGACCTGCCGCTTGTGAGGCGCGTGTTTTAACCACTACACCACGCAGTACACTGACTGTACCTGCTCTGTGGGATCAGCACAGTTTGCTGTCGATGGCCGAATAGAAGAGGATGTAAGCGGATGCCGACTCGGACGGCGGCGATTTGACGCGCTGCACTTCCTGATCGTCAAACTTGTGCCATTCAGCCGAGGCCGGGTGTCGACACAGTGCCGTGTAATGGCCTCCTTCCATGCTGCCGAAATGATTCACCACGCCGTATAACTGATACTGACTGCTGCGATAACGCGCCTACACACACATACATACATAAATACACATAAATACACATGTAAACACACATACATACGAATACACGAATACACACACACGAATACACACACACGAATACACACACACGAATACACACACACACACACACACAAATACAAACACACACACACACACACACGAATACACACACACACAAACAAATACACACACACACACACACGAACACACACACACAACCACACACACGAATACACACACGAATACATACACACACAAGCATGTCGTAGATCGCGACTATTGAGCCCATGCGTTTTAATACAAAATTCTACTGCATATTTTCCATGGTGGGCGTAATGGCCAGAGCTATTTCACATTGTAAAAAATTCAGTCTGCCAAAGTTTTATTTATCCAAAAGAACAAGCTTCATTATAGTATGAATTCTATCAATGTTGATAAAGTACAAACACGCGCAATTGTTTGATGAAAAACGTAAATTAACACGTAAATGAAAGAGAAAAACGGATTATATTCAACATACTGTATATGTATAACATTTGCAAAATACTACCGGAAAAAAGTTCAAATTTTTTGTGTCGGCTTATTGGTGGACCGTAGCTACGAAAAACCTAGTATTTCAGGTTTGAAAAGTGGCATGGGTTTGATAAGACCAGGCGGGCTTAATGTCTGGGCTCCACGGTATCTGAAAACATTGACAGCCGCCTTATACTGGCTCAA
The DNA here is from genome assembly GCA_916048095.2 of Sacculina carcini. NCBI lineage: Eukaryota > Metazoa > Arthropoda > Thecostraca > Sacculinidae > Sacculina > Sacculina carcini. The sequence continues at coordinate 2,691,987 of OU696585.1, forward strand.
ATCACCTGAGTGTTTATCACATAGTCGGTCATGTTGAGCGCATTGAGCGGAAAATCCACGGCAGCATGTTTTTTACGCCACAAACCGTCGTGGTAGAACCTGTCACACACACACACACACACACCCACAAACATACAAACATACATCCACACATATTTTCATTTATTGAAACGTTTATATTGCGCAATCTCACACACATACAATATGTGTCTCAGATGCGCAGATTACAGTACAATAATAACAATGCGGCATTGAACAAACAGGGCAAACATACATGTACAAACATTCAAACATTTATGCATGTACAAGCACACACACACACATACAAACATACACACAAACACACACACACACAAACATGCATTCAGCGGAAGGGCAGATTTATCACAGTTTCTGACAAGTCAGTTCGGATTCTTCGACATTTCTTACCAGACAATCTGGACATCATGTATAGCCAAAAGGACCACACGCACCTATGTTGTGTTGTATTGTAACGGCGCCAATGGCAGCACGCACCACAGTAGCGCTGCGTGTGTTTGTGATTGGATTACCGTGGTTTTTGTACTTATCAAGTGCTTGTGTGTATGTATACGTTATGTATATGTGTATATATGTATATGGCCACATCTCTGATCATTTCCACACATCACACCGTTCATGTATATTATTAATACTTGACCATGTATAAAAAAATCGATTTTTAATTGTTATTGTTACATGCGCTGAAAAACCACCATGTGGAGCAGTATGTTATGTGTGAAATACAGAAATACAGAAATAAAGAAAAAAAATGTGGACAATTATAAGCAGACCCACACACACACACACACACACACAGACACACGCACACATATACACCCACAGACATACACACACACACTCACACACCCAGACTCACTCACACACACTCACTCACACACATACAAACACACACATAGACACACAGATACACCCACAGACATACACACACACACACACACTAACTCACACAGAAACACACACACGCACATACACAACATCCACACAAGCACACACACACACCCACAAACACACAAGCACATATAAACTCACACACCCACAAACACATACACAACACCCACACAAACACATATGCACACACCCACAAACACACACACACACCCACAAACACAAACATGGCACAAGAATAGCGGGCGCAAGAGGCCACCTCTGCAGATGAATGACGAGGATGGGTGGCAGACTCCAGATGTTGAGCGTCTTGGCCGCCGATGTCAGGTGTTTGCAGTGACAACAACGAAAGCCGTCCACAGTCTCACCGGCCAGATACAGACGCACACATTCGTACAGTGAACAGCGTGCCGACCGTGATGAACCGCGCGATCTGAGCCATCATGCAACCAGACAAACAAACATACATACACACAGACGTGTACGCTTCGACACAGACACACAAACACAGATAACAGAGCTCAACACAACAACACACAGACAGCATACAATGGAGAAACATACATACACAAGAACGGAAAACACACGCATGAAGCACATACACATACAAGACAGAATTAGGAAACAATCAGACCTTATATTCAGTACTAATATATACAATATTATTAACACAGTAATAAGACTTAGTGAGAAAGAAATTTTTAGTATGTTTTTTTGAAAAGAGATAGAGATTTGATTGAGCGATTTGATTTGACACACACACACACACGTGTACGCTTCGCTGAAATCAACAGCAATCTGGGCGCTATTGTGCTGGTACGATAACTTTTCTATGCTGCGCACGATTTTTCTGTGTTCAGGAGACAACATACTCAGTTGTTCATTCAAGTTTGAGTTACTCGAGGTACCTTTCGGCTATCACTAGCCATCGTCAGGAGAAACAGACAAAACACAATACAAAACAAAATACACAATATCAAACAGTACGTGATAAACGATGTTTATATACAAGTTGGGACAATATATCACTCATGTGTCACTCATATCACAAATGTGTGTGTATGTTTAGTGTGTACTCATATAGTTGTTCTACAGGATATGAGCTAAGCTCGTGCTGTCCCGTCTTTTTGCATAATTTATCTAACATATTTTTGAAGTAACTTAAATTTCTAGCTTCAAATATTTTGCTGTCTAATTGGTTACATTTATCTACGCTCCTAAACGGGAAACTATATACATTTTTACATTTTTTTGACAGCCGGTTTTCCTCAGCTTTTTAGTGTCTTCTACGCACAGTTCCTTGAAAAACTAAACCGATGTCGTCTGGGTTGACCGTGTCATTTATGCTGATCTGTATATGCTAATTAAATCATCTCTTGCACTCCTCGCTTGTGTGTGTGTCTGTGTGTTTGTGAGTGTGTCTGTGTGTTTGTGAGTGTGTGTGTGTGAGTGTGTGTGTGTGTGTTTGTGTGTGTGTGAGTGTTGAATCAGACCTATCGGGCATTGGCACAGAGAGATGTGAGAACGCCTCGTATTTCACCGACTGATGTCCACAGCGGGCGCAAGTGACCGCCGAGCGCAGCTGGCCGAAAAACAAGTTCAAAATGAACGACCGATTCTGACCTCTGAAGTCCGACCAGAAAGCACGCGCCGCCTGAGCGTCCGGCACTCCATCGTTCTCTTGTTCCTGACACACACACACACACACAGGTTAAGGGTTAGGTTAGATTATTGACCGCAGCATAGCATAACACATGAAGATAGCACACACACGGAATGGTCCATAATAAATATAAAGTAAACGAGAACATAATGACAAAATACCAAACTGTTATTATTACACAACAATCACTTCGTTTTAACGCCACAATATATAATGAACGTGTTTGCACTATTTATACACAATCAAACAAAACAGTACACACACACACACACACACACAAGCATACAAACGTTAGATCCGTGCCTGACGCATGACGCCCTCAACGCTCTAAGCTATCATGCAGTTACCGTGAAACTGGCATGTCCAAGGAAATCGATGTGTGTGTGTGTGTGTTTGGCACGCTGAGAGATACTGAATTAGAGAGAGAGAGAGAGGAATAGAGAGAGGAAAAAAGGAGCCGACGACATGCGGACAAGCAGACAGACAGACATACAGACAGATAAACAATCACACAGACAGACAGACAGACAATAGCATAGACAGACATATAGACAAACAGGCATACAGACAGACAATAACATAGACAGATAGATAGACAAACAGACAATCACACAGACACATATACAAACAGACAGACAGACAGATAGACAGACAGATATACAGACAGACAGACAGATAGACAGATAGACAGATATACAGACAGACAGACAGACAGACAGACAGATAGACAGACAGACAGACAGATAGACAGACAGACAGACAATAGCATAGACAGATAGATAGACAAACAGACAATCACACATACACATATACAGACAGACAGACATACAGACAGACAGGCAGACAGATAGACTGTTTCACCTTGAGTGCATGCTTGTTTTTGACCTCGTTGAGATCTTCGTGCAGATAGTCGAGCAAGTACATGAGAAACTCGTGCGCATCCTGCTGGCTATTACCGCTGAACGGTGCGTGCAGCCGACCAATCGCCTGCTTCATGTCGTGCATGGCTATTGACCTGGCAGTGTTCACGCACACACACATGCGATGAGAAGATTAAGGGGTGATTTAATCAATGTTTTTAAGCATAGCATTGGCAAAGACAAACTGGATAGAAAAGGTTGGGTAGTTTGGAGTGAGAGAGATCGAAGGGGACACAATAAATGTCTTAGGCAGACCAGAGTATTTAGGGATATAAAGAAATATAGTCTCCCAAATAGGTGTATCGACGTTTGGAATAGTCCAGAAAAGAATGTAGTGGAATCAAGTAGTATTGGACAATTTAAGCGTAGATTAGACAATAGTGGGTTTGGAGACAGCACAGTCTGAGCCTTGCTCATCTCCTTTACACAATAACTAGTGAGTACACATACAAGAGTCATAAATAATATTTGAAACCCTACAACGAAGTGAAAAAACAATCAACACACGCAAAGGAGATATAATTTATCCTTCAATCAGAACTGAGGCTGGAAGAAAGCGGCTAAATTATGATGCTGCTAGATTCATGTATGGTGTATTTTCATCCTAGTATGTACTTATACTAGTGTGTGTGTGTGAGTGTGTATATATGTTTGTCTGCAAGTGTCATTTGATGTCATATATACAAACCGTGTAAGTATGGATATATGGGCAATTATTTGTCAGTGAGAGTTTGAAATTGATTGATTGAAATTGTACTGAAAAGCCAACTTATTGGAGTACAATAAAGCAATTTACTTTACTTTACATACACATATAATTGGCAATTGGCAGACAGGAGTATGTGGATACATAGGGTTTTTCTCAGAGCGGCAGAAGTGAACTAGAAAATGTTTGCGAAAAATCTGGAAAAATTGAGAAAAACAAGAGGAAGAGGCGATGCTCGGACTTTGGCAAACAAAATCAACACTTCAATAATCTGCAATACCGGCTTGTAACTAGCAATCAAAGCGCGACCAGTGACACCAACTCTACTGAACTGTGTGGTAGCACGCCCGCCTCACAAGCGGCAGGTGCGTGGTTCGAATCCCGACGGAGGAGAAATATATTTAGGGAATTCCATAATCCAACACAGCCCCTGTCCACCCAGCAGTAAATGATGGTACCAGATATCAGTCATGTGTTGTGTCATACATTCTGGGGAGGTGGTCCTCTCTAATCCATTTTCCGTCCTTGTGGCGTCATAGCGTGGAGAGGGTCGGTTCTGCGGTGACAGCGAGCTGCACGGGACACACCTGTGTGTGTTCATAAGCTTCGACTTCTTCCCGTTTAGCAGCTGTCACTTGAGACCTGCAACCTTGTAACTAATAAGAAGTCAACGCAAGACTCAGCAATCCACCAACTCACCGGTAATGTCCGCTCCACAGTGCCTTAACAACGGCAGCCAATTCCTCGACGGCCGCGCCGCCAGACACTGTATTGTCGCTGTTGACAAACGACCGATACGTCTCGAGCACGAAGAAATCGCTCAATCCCGGCGTGTTGTTGACGCATTGCACGACGGCATTCATGTAGCACGTATTTCCGAGGTTCTTGAGGCCGGTCAGCGCGCAGCCAACGTGGCCGTAGGTGGGCGCAAAGTGGCGCGCACGCGCAGCCTGCCCATCGCCACAACAACAAGAATAATAATAATAAAAATAATAATAAGCAAAACCAAAGTGTGAAATAAGTGGATGATGAGAACAGAATGTTCGAATAAAACGCCAAAAAAAATGAAAAAACAAATAAATAAAAAACAAAAATAACAGGTAAGAAATTAGAGAAATATCAAGAAAGAAAAAGAAAAATAACAGATGTCAGAAATTGCCGCCTTTGGCACCCATGCTTATTAATTCAAAACCTACCATTTCGTATTGACCTAACTGTCAAATTGTCGAGAAAAACCGAGATAAACATGTATAAAGAGACGGAGGCGCGAAGGCATCGCTGCCCCACGCGCGCAACCACAAGACAACACACACGCACACACGCACGCACACACACACACACACTGAGCTAACGCGATTAAAACAAATCATCTTATTTGAACGATGAATCATTACCGACCCAGCGCCGAAAAAAACACAATAAAAATTAAAATTACAAATCTACAAATCGCGTGACAATTGACATACAATAGCGTTCAATGTAATCGAATATTGCACAATTCCATCGCAGCAATATTGAACTGACAAAATTTCAATGTCACACTATGGTAAAATGCAAACAGATCACAATAGACAAATTTTATACGATTTTCTACTTTTTCTCAACTTCCAATGTTTGTTCGTTTTTGAATCCAATGTCCCGCTCGTTTTCTGAGAATTTTAAAGGAACAAAATGGATTGAAAGAAGCGATTTCTGTTCCGTTCTGAATGGCAAAATACATTTGAATTGAATTGAATTGAATTGCGGCGTAAAGACCATGTACTTGATACAAAAAACAGCATGCACATGAAGAACAGACGCAGTGGAAGTGCCGAAAGACAACAACAACAACACACACAGACACACACACACACACACACACACACACACACACACACTCACACACATACACTGTCACAAACACACACACACACTGTCACAAGCACACACACACATATACACACACACTCTCACATACACACACTCACGCACACATATACACACACACACACACACAGACGCACAGACACACATACACACTCACACACACTCACACACACACATTACATTATATTAGGTAGATATTTATATAGCGCCCTACACCTAGAGGGTCTCTAGGGCGCTGCAATGGCGCGCTCACACACACACACACACACACACACTCACACAAGCACACACACACACACTTTCTCTTTCACCTGAACACACACACTCACACAAGCACACACACTCTCTCTCTCTCTCACCTGAACACACACACACACAAGCACACAAACACACTCTCTCTCTCACCTGAACACACACACACAAACACACTCTCTCTCTCACCTGAACACTGGCGGTCGTGGCGCGCGTTGACGGCTTATTGTCGCGCGAATAGCTGGGCAGCGTCGGCGCTCTCCATTCAGTGGCAGACTCGGTCGTATTGGCTGCCGCCGCCGCTGGGGACGACACAGCATCCTGTCCGTCGCGCCCACCGCGAACCATCTGTGCAATGTATGGTGAAGAATGAGACCGCTTCAGGCTGGGCGGACTGGAAGAGCGGCAGGAAGAAGCGACCGACGAAGATGAAGCACTCTCCTTCTGTCCAGACTGACTGCCCGAGCTGTCGGGAGCTTGACGTTCAGGCCGCGAACGTGTTGTACCATTGAGCCGTCGTTCAGCCGCATCAGCAGCAGAGATGATGGAAGTTGTTGCTGCCGTAGTTGAATTGACCGGTGCCGCAGGCTCGATTGCCGTCACAGTGGCCGGTGTGATTCTGTCGGCGCCGTCCTTCGTGCCGGCCGGCTTTGGCACCGTTTCGCCGCAACTACCGCCTCCGCTGTTACCTGCATTTTTGCCGCCGCCTTGCCCAACCGACTGGGACTTGTGCTGTGTCGACGGCTGGCCGATCTTGGAGCCGCGTTGTCGACTGACTGCATCAAAGGCTAGCGGCTTACCGGACCGCGCGGCGACAGGCCCATCATCTTGAGACACCAAAGAACTGACGCTGCCGGTGCCGGCGGAATTTTCGCCGGTGCCGGCGGAAGTTTCGCCGGAGTGTGGCGATGTGCGGCGAGCAGTCGGCCCTGCCGCCGCTACGTCATTTGTTGTCGGTCTTGCAGTGTCTCGCGTTGGAGCCGACACATCAATGCCGCCGGCAATGTCGTTGGCATCGTTGTGGCGAGTATTCACTCTGTTCTGCTCCAAGTCCAACAGACGCGCTTTCAATGAAGCATTCTCCTCTCTAGCGCAACAGAAAGAACACACACAAAACATACCTTTGATAATAACCGATAAAATCCATAAATCTATAATCTATCAATAATAATCCATATACATTATTTTATCTTGACATTATACATTACTTATACATTACTTATATATTACCTATACTTATACCTATACTATTCTATCTTACATAAATTTCATCTTGTAATAAAACACAACGAAATTGATTAACAATAATAAACCACCAATAACCAAGAAAAGTAGGCCGTAGTATGTCTCTGTGTGTGTGTGTGTGTGCGTGTATGAGAGCGTATGTGCGTGTTTGTGTTTGTGTGTGTGTGTGTGTGTGTGTTTGCATGCGTGTGTGAATGTGTGTGTGTGTTTGCATGTGTGTGTGAATGTGTGTGTGTGTGTGTGTGTGTGTATGTGTGTGTATGTGTGTGTGTGTTTGCATGCGTGTGTGAATGTGTGTGTGTGTCCATGTGTGTGTGTGTATGTGTGCATGTGCATGTGTATGTGTGTGTACACACCTGAGATTCTGTTGTTCTACCTGCCATCGGTTACCGAGCGTGGCAGTGTGTGTATGCTGCACCGAGTTGTGTGAATCTGTATCTCGAGGCAACTTTGTAAACTGACACACACACACACACACACACATACACACCATGCTGTAATAAAACATATATTCAAGTTTTAATGTTCGCTGATACAGGCTTTGCGGATAATGATATAAAAACTGTAAAAAATAGGAGCTTCCAACATGCACACAATTCTAGATAGTTCTAATAAGAATATGCAATAATAGAGAACTTAACGAAACCACATTATTGACAATTGTAACGTATTAGAAAAACAATTGATAGAACGAATTAAACACAATAATATAGCTAGATTAAAAACGAAACCAACAATTAAATAATACAGCCAATCAACTAATTGAAATAATAAATAAATGATGAAACAAAATTAAGAATAAAAAATAAACAAATGATAAATGAACAGAATAAATCAAACAACAAATAATGGACAGTTATAGTATCAACATACAGACGCCAATTCCACGAGTTATATATCGTTAGGTGGCCTCCAGATCTCACCTCCAGATTGGGCTTGAGATCTCGTGAAGGAATGCCGGGAGCGAGCGGAGCCGAGGCTCGTTTTGTCTGCGTCGGTCCAGCTGATGCACCACTACCGTCCACCGATGCGTCGACTCCCGTCGGCACCGTCACGTTTTGCGGCCGCGTCTGGCGCCGCACACCGCCATCCGGCAGCGTTAACTGCTCCAGACTCGGATAGCGAATCGTCACGTCTGCAGACGAAGACGAGAAGGTTGTGGTGGGTGCCGGCGGCGGTGGGGTTGGCACGTGCGGATCGGTGGTCAACATCGGGTACGAGTGCAGCCACAGTCGATATCCGCCGGACAGCACGCGCGGCCGACAGCGATAGCGTCGTGTCGTCACGTCCCAGCGACACATGGCGTCAAGCATGACGGCCAGCGGCGACGCGGCCGCCAGCGAGGCGCCGTCACCGCCCGTCCAGCCGCACACCACCAGCTGATCGACGGTGCCGCGTCGAGCAAACAGCTGCCGACTGTCGGCGTCTGGCAGCTGAGTCTCCAGCTGAGGCGCTGTGACGCCGGGCTGCAGCAGCGCAGCGTCCACGTTGACCACACAGCCGGCGGCGGCCGCCACGTGAGATGCGGCGAAATCGGCGGCCGAGCGCACGTCAATCACCAGCAGCGAGGCGCTGCGCTGCTGCAGCAGTGCATGAAGCTGCGCGCACGAAATAACGCTGTCTTCTTGCCGCTTGCTGCTGTTATTAATGGAGTTCTTGATGTCGGCTGCTCCTTCTGTACGTGCTGATAATGATAATGATGCCGACGATGGTGACTGCGTTGAAGACAAGCGAGATTTGGAACCGCGCACGTGAGTGTCGCCAGTAGAAGCAGGCGGCGAAGAAGGAGTGGATGATTTTCGTGATGATTTAGAGTCGGCACGTTGTGAGGTTGATGTCGCAGCAGGTGCTTGCTCAGCCGAATCACGTGGCTGGTGTTCGTTTGAGTCTTTGCCGTCCATATTCTGCAATTTTGTCTTGTATCTCAGCTCGAGACGTTGCTTGAGCGACTCGCACGCATTCAACGAGCGCTCAAACTTCTTGAAGCCGAGCAGACTGTCGTAGAAGCGCGAGTCGGACTGATAATCGGTCTTGCCGCGAATCACACTGACCGCCTCCATGTACTTCATGTACATGACGTAGGCGCGCTCCTCGTCACCAGCATCGGCAGCCTGCATTGCCTCGGCATAAAAACGATCGGCAAACGAGCAGCATTCGCGAGCCGAGACGCGCACAAAAATCTCCATTTTCCGGCAGATAAATGTCTCCAGTGATCCGATATTGTCGGCCATGTACAGCTCTTTGATTTTGTTGCCCATTGCGGTCAGGCGTCAATGCAGCATATATAGACTTGGCAGGAAATTCAACAGATGTGCTGCCAAACAATAAGATATAGCATTGGTCCCAAAGACGGCATAAGAAACCAACAGCTTTATATTAACACAATACTCGCACTGGATTATCTGCCCCTTCTAAGCCACTATGTTGTGTTATCAGTGTAACAGCGTATTTGACCAACTTTGTTTACACTTCTGAATAGACGAGAAAAATACACCCTCAATGTTGGGAGTTAGCTCCCCTACGCGTTACGGAGTGCGCTCCTGCGAATATGACCCAGCTACACTAACTGTGTGTATGTGCTGACTGAGTGTGTATGTGCTGACTGAATGTGTGTATGCGCGTGTGCTAGTGGTGTGACATTGACATGTGGTAGTTGTGTTCGAGTAGTATTGATGTACGCTGCCTGTGACGTGTACTGGGCAATATCAGTGTGTACTTTTACTGGGTGTGTTTCTTGTGGGGCAAGGTAAATCAGAACACTCAATACAATAACTAGCATGAGAATCAGACAGTCAGACTATATACTCACTCGATAAAACTTCTCAATAAATTGAGAACAAGGATATAATAAGTGAGCACGCAATAAACTGATAAATAAACATGGAGCAGTCGCAACAGTCACAAATGCGTTGAATTATCTGCCAATTTGTTGTGGAATTTCATATTGCTTCAACATTTCGATTATGGTCAAAACAGGAATACGGTCATTTTGCTCAAAACATTGAAGTTTCCGAGTAATTTCATTAAAATGAGTGTAATCACAAAATACTAGCGGCCTAGTTTGAAGCCTTTGATCAGGATCTGCTTGGCATCTTTATATCATTATGGTGTCTGGCAATCATATCTATTAAATTCAGCCAATGTGTTGCACCACAGAGCTTGTGTTTTGGTTACATTCAGTTTTTGTTCTGATTAAGCTGAAAGTAATTGTTTCTATTGGCACAGAACTCGGTGACTGTCGGTGTAAGACTTCCTCCATATGTACGTGTCCGGCTTTCTATTGTGGTTTGCTTATTGAAGCAAGTTTGGTGGAAATTTTTAGATAATGCATTGCACCTTTTAATCGATGATTTATCACACTAAAAGTAGAAAAGCAAGGTGCAAAACTATACACTACGTTCTTCCTTGTTCTTGTATGCGTCCTGTTTTCTCTAACTATTCCGTGTTTCATGTTCTTGGTTTAGTCTGCGTTGTTTTGTTATCGTATTGTGGGCTTTCATAATTTTACTACCCTGTTCTTGCATTGTTAACGTGTATTTGATGTTCTCTGCGCCGTTGTTCGTCTGCGCGCTTGTGATAATGGACACTACCAATTACGAAATTTCGTGATGGACATTTTATGAGATCCAATCAGTTGACCTGATGTGTGTATTTATACATTTGTGTGTGTGTGTGTGTGTGTGTGTGTGTGTGTGTGTGCAGTTCGCTGGCTATGGGTCGATCCCGCAGCAGGTCTCCGCGCTTCAGCAGCAGCAAGCGAGCTCGCAAGCGCTCCGTGTCTCGCGACCGTCATCGCGACAAGAACCGCTCGAAAAATCCACACAGAGACCGCAATAGAACCAGGTGTGTGTGTGTGTGTGTGTGTTTATATGCACGTGTGTGTGCGTGTGTATGTTTGTTTGTACCAGTGATTCTTGTAGTGAGTCTTTCCCACTCTCATACGGTGTCCCACAGGGGTCGGTCCTAGGCCCTCTCCTTTTTAATATTTACTTAACCTCCATAGGTGAAATCCTTCATCGTCATGATGTCACTTTCCAAATCTTTGCGGATGACATACAAATTATTCTCTCGTCTGATACTATTTCCCAATCTTCTGTTTCTTCTCTCTTGGATGACATTGAAACCTGGTCTTTGTCCCACCATCTCAAGCTAAATCCGGATAAGACAAAATTTAACCTTTTTCAATCTTCTAGAAGTTTAACTTGTCTATCTGTTCCTCTCTCTAAATCTTTTCGTAGCTTAGGAGTCTTGCTAGATGATTCTCTTTCTTTTGAACCATACATCTCTGATATCATTAGGGTATGTAACTTTCACATTAGGCGAATCTATTCTATCCGTAGATATTCAACTGTCTCTGCTGCTTTCAAACTAGCTAATTCTATCATTCTCAGTAGGGTACAATACTGTTGTTCGCTCTTTCTTTCTCTGAACCACCGCCAGCTTCGCAAACTTCAATCTGTTATTAGTAAAGCTTGTCGTCTAATCTACAATCTCCCTGCTGGCTCTCATGTCTCCCTTTATACAAAAATTAGGAATTCTCCCTATTAAGGCGCTCATTGACTACCGCATCTGTTTGATCATCCATTCCACTCTTATTCTCCGTAAGCCATCGTACTTATTTGAACTTCTATCCTTCAAGAAATCTACTCGTACACTTAGGTCAACTGATGATTCTCGTCTCTTATTGGAACCTGCTTTTCCTTCTAGACATACTCACTATAATCGTTGTTTCTCTATCTTAGGACCCTGTATTTACAATAAGCTCTCCCCAACACTACGTTCTATCAATTCTATCCCTGTCTTCAAAAAACACTCAAAGAATTTTTTCATGGTGAAATCGTATTATACTCTAGAGAACATTGTCTATATTAGTCTTATTTCTTTACCTTTCACTTTCTGTGTGTGTGTGTGTGTGGCTATGTGTGTGTGTGTGTGTAGGTGTGTCTGTGTGTGTGCGTTTGTGTGTGTGTGTGTGCAGCGCCCTAGAGACCCTCTAGGTGTAGGGCGCTATATAAATATCTACCTAATGTAATGTAATGTATGTATGTGTTTGCGTGTGTACGTTAATCATCTTATAGAGCATACACCGTGTACCTTGTGTGGTACCTTGTGTACGTGTGTGTTGTATATGTGTGCGTGTGTACGTGTGTATATGTGTACGTGTGTTTGTGCGTGTGTGTGTGTTTACGTACGTGTCTGTGTGTGTTTATGTACGTGTGTGTGTATGTAAGTGTGTGCGTGCTTGTGTGTATGCTTTATTACTGTAATATTTCTTTTCAACTGATTCAATGTATCGTCAAGTGACCATTTGTGTGTGTGTGTGTGTGTTTGTGGGTTGCCAGACGACGGTCGTACTCGAGTAGCAGTGATGCCAGCTCGCCCGACGCGGCCGTGTCGCGACACGATAATGTCGGCGGCGGCGGGCGCATCAAACGACGTGATAAACAGCTGAATGAGGTCGATCGTCTCGCCGAGCTTGAGAGAATCAGGTTCGTTCGGCTCCTACACATATTAACATGTTTGACTGCGTGGTGTAGTGATAGCACATCCGCCTCACAAGCGGGAGGTCCGTGGTTCGAATCCCGGGCGAGGAGAATTTCTTTGGGCGAATTATATAATCCAACAGTCCCTGTCCACCCAGCAGTAAATGATGGTACCAGATATCAGTCATGTGTTGTGTCATACATTCTGGGGAGGTGGCCCTCTCTAATACGTCTTCCGTCCTTGTGGCGTCATAGCGTGGAGAGGGTTGGTTCTGCGGTGGTAGCGAGCTGCACGGGACACACCTGTGTGTGTTCATAAGCTTCGACTTCTTCCCGTGTAGCAGCTGTCACTTGAGGCATTTAATCTTTAATCTTTAAACATACACAAGTGCCTTCGAGGTTGAAGCGTGTTTTATTTTCGCGTTTTTTTCTATCAATATGTGACTTAACCTATTACCTCCCAGAATTATATAGAGTACAACGTTGATATCTTCAAGCTTGTATATCAATTCATTTTGATCAAATATTTTCAAAATTATTGCGTTTATATCAAAGAAGCGTTTCTAATAAATATGGCCCAATATGATTAAATATGTGTTAATATGGGACAAAACATTACAAAAGTGAGGTAATGAGATCACCGGCAGGTAATGGGTTCACTTTATTGTTAATTCATTATTGGTGGTCTGTTTTTTAACTCTTTACGTGAAGTATTTTATTTGGAGTGCCTCATTAATAATCAAACACGCGCTTATTCATATAAATTCCAATTTTAAGACTAGTTTCTAGAGAATATCGGCAGTTTTCGAGCACATCCAATATTTTTTCATCTCATGAGAACGTTAGCGTTCATTCTACTCGCTGTTAACGTGCACAACAGCTCTGCCAACACACACATACACACACACATAGTGTGGGCTACTGGTCGCTATTGTCACGTGACACTGTTATGTGTGTGTGTGTGTGTGTGTGTGTGTGTGTGTGTGTGTGTATTGCCCGACTACGACCGCACTGCCGGACGTACATCAGACGTCAGAAGAAGCAGGAACAGCAGCATGTCGAGGCCGAGACGGAACGACGCATTCAGGCTCTGATCGAACAGCGTGTCGAGAGCGAGCTCGAGCGACGACAGGCCGAGATAGAGCAGGAGGTGTTGCGCCGTGTCGACGAGATCAAGTTGCAAATGGAGCAGCAGATGCTGGCCGAGCTAGAACGCAAGCGGCAGGAACAGTTGGATTTACAGCGACAACAAGAGGTGCGTCGCTGTTTCTCGTTGATTTTCGCTCCAGCGCCTTGTCTTTTCCCTTGTCTCCCAGCGACAGTGGAGCCTATCGTTTACGTGTTAATTTACGTTTTTTCATCAAACTATTGCGCATATTTGTAGTTTATCAACATTGATATAATTCATACTATAATGAAACTTGTTCTTTTGGATAAATAAAACTTTGACAGACTGAATTATTCACCCTGTGAAATAGCTCTGGCCATTAAGTCCACCATGGAAGATATGCAGTATAATTTTGTATTGAAACATGTGGGCTCAATGGCTGCGATCTAAGTTAACAAATTTCATCATTCAATTCTTGCCATTATTCTCTATATTGTTCTTGTTGTCCACAGGAGGAGGAACAGAAAAAGCGACAAGAATTGGAGAATATTCTCGAGGAAAACAATCGCAAAATGCAGGAAGCTCAACGTAAACTGGTGCGCCATTACACGTCGCTTATATTTCTACATTATACATTTATTATATGTATATATACATGATAGATTCCCGTCCTGTTGTATCTTCTACTTGTTTTTCGAAAATAGCAGACGTATGGTAGCACGCTATGTTAATGTACAAACAACTGAACACATCAGAAGATCAACACTCATCACACACACACACACACACACATGTACCGAATGTCTTTGCGCATGCGCTGTGTCCACTGCGCCACACTCGTGCCACTACAAGAACAATAGAAAAAAAACATGAGAAACCACAATACGTCCGGTTTAGAATATGAATTAGAAGACATTTGTCCCATTTGCGCGCGCGCTTGGGACATTGATGTGTCATGCGTGACCACAACACAACACCTGCACACAATGAACAAGCGATCACACACACACACACTCTCTCACACACACACACACACACACACACATACCAAAATAGAATTGAAAAAACATATTATATGTCCAATGCACTTGCTAACAATTACTTCCAGATGATCAAATTGTTTGAGTCTCTCTAAATATTTTCCTATCATGTATCTGTGCATTGTCCTATTGTTTTTGTAAATTAACACATGTGTGTGTATTACCACGTGCTTTATTTGAACAAATTTGTCCAACGAAAAGCTTGGGCTTGTCGGACTTTTTCCATGTTTGTTGTTACATGCTAATGTGTGTTCATATTGTATGCTTGTGTGGAAATATATTTACAATTTACACACACACACATACACACACACTGCGCGACTTTAAAACAGCAAATATATTGCAAAGCTAGGACACACAAGCCCTCACACAGACATACACCAGAACTAATCTCACTTTAACAACAGATAAGTCACACTTGACATGTATAATTACATTATACATTCACATAAACTAGTCCATTTCACGCGATTCACATCATTACATTGTGCGTATATCATGAAATAATAAATTACAAGTATTTGCTGTGTGTTTGTGTGTGTTTGTGTGTGTGTGTGTGCTTGTGTGTGTGTGCTTACACACACACACAAACACAGGAAATTTGTATTTATACGTTTAAAATTTAACAATTTAATCTATTAAATTTCGTTATAAATTTGTTCTTACACATTTTCTATGTCAAAATAGATCATCATCATTTATTTTGCCTTTCACAATACACATTTTCAGTATACAATACAATACACAAAGGGCAGGGCATGATAATCTGAAAGGATTGTGTAGCCCGCGATCAACATACAAACAAACCGTACAAGAACTATATAGCACATAGACAAAGTGTGATATGTGGGTAAACAAGACACAGAACGTAGATAATTCGAAGGTTTTACGCACAAAACATTTGGGTTGTCGGTGCTCCCATTGAGATCAACTATCACGGCATATAAAGGGATCAGTAATGTTTCAGGAATTCTGCTTTCATAGAACTCATTTAAGTGTATCTATTTTATAACACGCACACACACTAATTCGCACTTGAATATAACTTTGTATGTGTGTGTGTCGGGGGGTAACTCGTTGGGATGTTATACTTGATGTGTGTGTGTGTGTGTGTGTGTGTGTGTGTGTGCTTGTGTGTGTGACAGGCTGAGGACCAGCTCAAGCTGGTGGAAGAGCAGCGTATTGTCGACGAGCAGCGACAGAAGCTCAAGAAAGAGCAGGAGAGACGCAACAGGGACGAACAGAAGAAGATTCTGGGCAAGGGCACCTCCCGTCCACGACTCTCTTTTTCCCTCGCCGCTACCAAGTAGCTGTCTGTCTGCTTGCCTGCCTGCATGTGTGTGTGTGTGTGTGTGTGCTATAGAGTCAGAGCGAAAGTGGATATATGTGTTTAGGTGTGCGCTTGTGCGTATGTGTGGGTGTGTGTATGTGTGTACTATGCCAATTAGATATTACAGTCTAGTATCTAAGTTGAGCTGAGATCTGTGCGCGTGTATGTGTGTGTGTGTGTGTGTGCTCTGCAGTACAAATCTACTGCACTGGTACGGCTGGCAATGTAGGCTGTATTGTGTCGATGTTTTTGTTGGCATTCGAATGATGTATTCAATTGTATTATGTGACTGCTCGCGCGAATTGCCTCCAAGTTTTGCCGGCTCACAAACAATTCGCTGTCTGTATCAATTTGTTTGTGTGTGTGTGTGTGTGTGTCATGCTGAGGAATAGGCAACAGGCTTTCACCTGGACCTTTCAGATAATGACTGTTGAGTTTGGTTTCCCGGAGAACAATTGATGATGCCAAGAATGTCGACTTGTCATATGATTGTGAGTCTATGTGTGAAGTACAAGCTTTTTTGTATTCTTAAGCTGATTTAGTGTACACGCGTTTTCTATATCGAGACAAAATCCATTTGGTCTCAATTGTGAACACTGCCTGTGTCATTGATGTTGTGTTTGAGGGTTTTTCTCATTTCCGATGAGAGTAGACGACAGGAAACAGCTGCTGTAATTCAATCCGCTTCCCTCTTGGATATGATAGAATATAGAGGCAAGAAGCAGAGGGTCTGCTTTCAGTCGTCTCTTAAACGACACACACCAGGTACGGCGACAGTATTCATGTCCCCTAGCGCAGGGGTATATAGTCTGAGAGCTTACCTCAGTAATTCACCTAACCAAATGCTCATCACAGGTGCGCGAGAGAACGACGAGCGTTATTTACCAGCACTGAACCGATATTTGGTTGAATTTCATCTTGAGCGTAACCTGTATTGTTTGTATTTGTCAATAAAGCTTCGATCTCGATGTGTAGACCGTTTTCAACGTCACTTTTCAATTCTACTGAAACTGGTGACGTGAAACACATCTTCGGCAACGTTTTTTCCTGAAAACCCCGGTTGACGTCATAGAATGGCATGTTAATTCTCGTTTTCTGTTGAAGCAGATAAGATTGAGACCAATTGCCTGCATTTTCCTCAACAGCGCTCAGAAATCCAACAAGAAATGGCACTCCGCTAAATTGGATGTCAGGAACTTGCGATAATATTTCTGCTTTAGTTTCCATGCGATGCATTGTACATTTGTGAAGCGTAATTAACGTTACCTGATGTGTCAATGTCATTATTATTTAGAAACAATATCTGACATATTTTGTAGTGTATAAACCATAAAATTATCCTGGTTAACATGTTTTTGTCCGATAGGAATGTTTTAGATCATAATCATTATTTTTTGTTATCATTATTATGTGGTTGGCTATGAATGCATTTGGTTTATTACTTCATTAATTACATTTGCATATATGAAATTAATGTTTTCTATTTGTGGGTAGCTTGGCAGCACTGTTGAAATAATATACGAACACTGCTCATCGCTTACAGTTAATGGTGCGTAAGCTGTCTGTAAAAATGTGGGGGTAATATGTGGCACAATAAATTTTGGTTTTTATGAATTTTTTATCCAAGATATTTCGAAGACCATATGTGATATGTTGTAGCCAAAAAATGGCCAAGTCGTCCTTTGAGTACGTCCGAAAATTTGAAGTTGATGATTCGTGTCTTCCTAACACGTGGATTATCATAAGAGTTGATGGCAAAAATTTCCATCGTTTTTCTGAAGATCACAAATTCAGTAAACCTAACGATGCCGAAGCTCTTCACCTGATGTCGAAAGCAGCGAGCTGTGTCATGCTTTTGTTTCCTCGCGATATTGTCTTGGCTTATGGTCAGAGCGACGAATACAGTTTCGCGTTTAGGCCTGGCACGAGTGTTTACAGACGAAGAGCATCGAAACTAGTTTCTCAGGTCAGTATAACACAACTTTGTTGTATTTTTTCCCCCTGAATAATTCCTATGACGAACCTTCAGGATTATATTCATTTTAGCGCATATACACAGGCGTGCGCGCAATAATAACAATTAACAGAAATAATATATACAATTTAACCTATATAACAAAGAGTTATACATGAAACAAAGTACATAAAATATCAGCACTCAATTAATTATTATTTATGCTAGTGTTTCCTGATGTTTGCTTATATGCTTTTTCTCATATACCTTTTCACATATGCCTTCTCTCGTACTTGTCAGTGCAGGTGGTCAGCTTGTTCTCGTCCAGCTACGTGTTCCACTGGCGCCAGTTTATGGGCGACGATCGTCCGCTGCTCTATCCGCCCACGTTCGACGCGCGACACGTGCTCTACCCGAGCGTCGACAATCTGCGCGACTATTTCAGCTGGCGACAGGCCGACTGTCACATCAACAACCTGTACAACACGGCCTTCTGGGCGCTCGTGCAACAAGACGGCTGCTCTCGACAACAGGTGTCTGTCCGCGTCTGTGTGTATTATCTATTTAGCTGTCTGTATGTGGGCTTGTGTGTTCACGGCGTCCGTCTGTTTGTCCGTTCGTTTGTCTGTATGTCTGCTTGTTCTGTTTACCTGTCTGTTCTTCTTTATTTGTCTGTTAATTTTCTATTCGTCTTTTCTCCATACGTGTTTCTTTTTTCTGTCTCTCTGTCTCTGTGTGTGTGTTTCAGTTTGCTTGCTCACTTTTCTTTCTCATGTTATTGGTATTTATTTCCCTTTTCCTGTCTGTGTTTTTTCTGTTTCTCTTTTTATTCCCGTCTACCACACATTTTTTCCTGCTGCCTCGCTATCCGTTTCTATCTTTCTCTTCCCTTCTACTCTTGGCATTTCTATGAATTACGCCTTATGAATGTCTCATGAATAAAATGTATCTACCGTAGGTCACGGCCATTGAGCCCACATATTTCCATCCAAAGCTACTCCATGTTTTTCATGGTGGGCTTAATGGCCAGAGCTATTTCATGGTTATAAAATTCAGTCTGTCAAAGTTTCATTTATCCAAAACAACAAGCTTCATTATAGTATGAATGATATCAATGTTGATAAAGTACAAATATGTGCAATAGTTTGATGAAAAACGTAAATTAACACGTAAATGAAAGAAAAGGACGGATTTTTTAAACGTATTGTATACTGTAGAATAAACAGAACATTTGAAAAATACTACCGCAGAAAATTTGAAATTTTTGGCGTGGGCTTATTGGTGGACCGTACTACTAAGACACCAAGTATTTCAGGTCTGAAAAGTGACATGGACTTTACAGGCATGCGCTCAGCTCCAGCACACGCTGGCCGCCGATAAGAACGAGCTTTTGTTCGCCAAGTTCGGCGTGAACTACAACAACGAGCCGCCGCTATATCGTAAGGGCACTGTGCTGGTGCTGCTGGCTGCACAGCCGGACAGAGGGCGGGAGGAGGGTGTGAGCAAGGCAGAGGATATGAGCAGTGCAGGTGCACATGTCCACCAGCCGGCCAATGCCACTAGCGTGCAGCAAATTAGCGACAGCGGTGTGTTGCTCATGCATTGTGATATTATTGGCGAGCGCTTTTGGAAACAACACACGACCGTACTGGACAACGACAAAAAACTATATAAGTAATGTGTGTGTATATATGTGTGTGTTTTTTGTGTGAGTGTGTGATTTGTGTGTGTGTGTGTGATGTGTGTGTGTGTGTTTGTGTTTTTGTGTGAGTGTGTGATTTGGGTGTGTGTGAGTGTATGATTTGTGTGTGTGTGTGAACATTTTTGAGAACCTCGAGTGAAAAGCGCGATATAAACATATTAATCTAATATAATGTGTGTGTGTGTGTGTGTGTGTGTGTGTCTGTGTCATGCCAGATAAATATTGGCATTGTCCCTGTGTATTTGGATATCCGCCTGTGAATTCTATTAGAGATGCTCACAAAACATCAATTGGTTTGTTTAGCAGTGTTGATAATAATGTTAATAATCGTAGTAATTTTGTGCGTGCGTGTGTGTGGGTGGGTGTTTACGCTTGCAGCTCAAATCTGTTCGTCTTTTGCACGAGGATATAGCATATGGTTTCATCAGACTCAGTGGCGGTGCCAAGGGGGAGAGCTTGGAGGGGCTAAGGCTCCCCGAATATGTGAAGCCCTCTTGAGCCCCCCAAAAATTCTGAACATCAATTCGAGTGTAGTTCCTCTTGTTTCGTCAAGCTCTTGGGTTTTCTTCCTTAACCCCCCACCGGAAAAATTCTAACACCGTCAAATGAATACGTAAAATTTTCATCAGACGTACAACTTTCGTTTAAGGCAGTGGTTCTCAACCTTTTTCAGCGTTGACAGCGTTTTAAATCAGCAGTCAGCTTTCGTACGGTCTGTATTATTGATAGATATGGTGAAAAGCATAAAATACAAACGACATAATAAAAAAGAATTCAATATTCATTCATACATTTTAAAAGTTTCATTTCATTTTTCCAGGCAAAATGTGCATTGTATAGGTGAAAATATGTGTTTTAATTCTCAGAGGAATTATGGTACCCTAGGGTGTGCGATACTATGTTTACGGTTAAGAACATCTGGTTTAAAAGATAATTGTTCTCTTGGGGGATGATTGTCCTGGGGATGTGTGATTTCGTACGGTTTCCGCTGAGCTTATGGGTTTTGTTATCTCAGGTGAATCTTACTGTGTCCTCATGGCACTGTCCCATATTTCTTTGTTTAGTGTCGTTATCACAGGAACATATTGTCTACTGGAAAACGTTGAATGATTTTTGAAGAATACATGAAGGATTTTTTTTAGTTGTGGTTGTGTGCGTTCCTTCGATATTTTCCTTCACGTCATTCTCGAATGCCAAAGCCAGTCATTCGGTCAATTTCATAAGTTTTCGTTTCACATTCGACTTAGCCGTTTATTCTTGTTTATCCCATCATTACATTTCGATTAAAATTTTGATTTTGCATCGTTGTATGTGTTTTAAAGTTTAGTATCTCATTTATTCTGTTCTATATCGCGGGAGTCATTGTTTTTTTTGCTTTTATTCTTCCAGTTTGGAATAATTATTTCGTCATTTTAGCTCACATCTCATCTCTCGTGCTCTTCTTCATCGAACACTCACATTCTGGTCCACTAGAACCACCGATCAAGGTTAAGACGGCACTGTACGCGAACACGTAAAAACTTGCAAGCAGGTGTTGAAGACCAAAATATGACAGCTTTGGTGGTGGCAAGGGGGGCTTGCAGGGTCTGAAAACCCCCAGAAATCTTGAGCATGAACGTTTCGAGTGTTTAGCCAAGCCCCAGCGTTTTTTCCTTAGCCCCCCATCGGAAAAATTCTAGGTCCGCCATTGTATGGCAGCCTTGATCTTCACTCTTGTAATCTGGGCCGATGAATATTTGAGAACAGTGATCGGTAACCTTTTTTCTCTCTATGATTCTCCACTCCATAGTTCAGCCAACTCATCATTTTCCACACAACGGCGCTGGGAAATCCAATAAATTTAGTTTTTCCGTCAAACTAGATGTCATAAAGTCACTAGAGACAAAAATAAACGAATTCGGGATGATAAAAACACACATTTCTCCTTCTGTACGGTCTTTTTATACGTTCTTATTTGGTCGAAAATCCCTACGGAAGTAACGTTGCCGCTCATCAAATTTATGTTTACAGATACGCTATAAATTTGTCATTTCGCTGTATATTTGTCATCTACACACACACACACATCTGTTGGAAAATCTTGATCATAACTACCGTAAAATTTATATTTCAACGTCACCTTTGGGGCACAATTGAAAAATAGAACGGCACCTCAATAAGTAAAATAAGCATTCGTTAAATAATTATACATATGTTAGCTATTTTTTATCCATTAAATTCGCCGTTTCTTCTCAAAATTCTAACCAGCTAGTCAAAAAAGGCACATATAATTGAACGGCACTACTGGGGAAGGTTTGAAAAATAGAACTGCATGCCGCTCAAATATAGCTTACTCCGGTATATGAAGAAATTAAAAGGCGGACAAAGGCGACACGAAAAACAACAATCAAAAATGAATAATTTGAAAATAATTTGGGAACAATTTCGTTTGCGCAGATCAAACATAGGCTATCACATATTGTGAAAGCGCATCTGCGTGTTTGCGAAAATAGTGGGAAAAACGAAGCGCTGTAGCATGTTGAAATTCCGTTTATTTCATCGATCTTTCTCCAGATTTTCTGTGATCTGATCATTTAACATCGACTATTCGCTGGGCGCTATCACATTGATTCTCAGTACTTCCCTGTGCGTCATTCAATCCAACGTGTGCTGGTATGTGTATGTGTTCGTGTGTGTGTATGTGTGTGCTCGTGTGTGTGTGTGTGACCCCATTAAAGTCAGCTGATAGGTCATAAGGTGAGCAGCTTTCTCCGCTGGTTCGGCGAAGATCGTCGCTCGTGCCTTTGTGGGTCACTGGCGCACATACACGACACGCACACACCACGCACACCCTCCATAACACACACATACACACACACACACACGACTGCGGATAATCGAGTGCTATAAAATTCTATCTTGAGATTAATTCTTTTTTTTGTCATCGTCCAGTTGTTGTTTTTTTTTATCCATTGGATTGGTGCTTTTGTTTTACAGTCTAGCATCGTATTTGGCTGGGCGTTAAAATAGAAAGCAGAAACGATTACAGGAATAATAAAAATGAACAGACAATGTATGTATGCAATAGTTTATTTTCGCTAATTGTAGCTAAATCTATTAATTTGTTTTTTGTTTCTGAATAATTCGAATTTTATGAAATTTCTTATTTTTCTCTCCTATTATCTCAGATTTTCTGGGGTCTGATGAGGGTTTATGACGTCGCAAAAGAGCTGGACATGACAGTTCTATCATGAGCTATTCTCGGAATCTCGGGTGTTTTTGTTGCCCTCCAGCGTTTTGTACATAATTCAACTGTAATAGCATATGTATGGACAAATCGTGTTTCATGGGGCAGAATGAACATAGATACACTTACATGCACTTAAATTATGGCGACATAATTTTTGGACATATCGAGTTAATTTTGCTAGGCTCATTTCTATCTGGGTTTGCCACTGGGAAAAAATATGGGTAACTTTTATTCTTTAAGTTCGATTGGTTTTCTATCAAGTTACTCATTTTCAAGGCGTAGATTTGTGTTGATTCTCGGGAGGATGACAGCTATCATGTATTAGTGTTCAAAGTTGACTCAGTTGGTCAATTGCATGGAACCCTCAACTATTTTGTGTCTATTGAATTATAGATATATACTCGTATATATCACATACCCCGATGAAAATATTCTTCATATAATTGCATACATACACATTTGCCGTGTTTTGTTGCATTTTTCTATGCTGATTTTGATGTCAACATACCCGATCAAGTGAACTCAGCAGAATTCTCGGGGGTATAAGTGCATATTCATACCCCAGTCAATGGATCGAGGGGTATATATACTCCCATACCCGCCAGGCTCCATTTCCTATCAAACGACTTCTATTCATCTTAAGTGACCCCTTCCTTATCGGTCTAGGCTAAATGTGTAAAAATTCAAGAACATTAAAAATGCTAATTTATATAAAACATACAAAAACGTTTCTATATTTTTCCTAGATTTTAGGTTAGGTTAGGTTTAGCGTTCTAATGTAATGTGCTGCCTTTTCTAGGAGGCGAGGGACTGGAAGAAATTCGTTAAATAAAATTTTCTCAATCTAATGCTCTTGAATCCGTACACATTTAGCGCCAACCTTTCTTATCAAATAACGCATCCAAGTTTCCCGCAGGTAAGTACTATTATCTGTCACTCACTAACGTACATAGTTTATCTCTTCTCTAGTATTTGCTTTATTCCGCTTTTCGTATATTTTGCGAGTTGTGAGGTTGGTGGGGTATCTGTGTGTTTGTCTGCGTGTGTGTGTGTGTGCGTGTGTGTATGGGGCCAAATTTCAGCTTATGCAATTTACACTCACATGCTGTCATGTTGGTCTGTGTACGTGTGTGTGTGTGTGTGTGTGTGTGTGTGTGTGTGTGTGTGTGTGTGTGAGGTGATGTTTCACTATTGCGTCGTGTCGGACAACAGAGTCCGGTATGCATTTGACTCGTGCCGCATTGGCTCCACCGCTGACACGGTTGTGTTCCGTGTCTGTCTGTCCGTGTGTGTGTGTGTGTGTGTGTCTGTGGTGAAAGCGACTGCCAGCAGCGAGATGGTCTACTTTTTAGAATGCCGCCTCAAACGGTGTACGTCTAATCATCCTGTCTGATCACTCCGGACCGGTCCCACTGCTGTGTGTGTGTGTGTGTGTGTGTGTGTGTGTGTGTGTGTGTGTGTGTGTGTGTGTGTGTTCGTACATCCTCTTCAATGATTAGCACTCGGCCGAGGACCGGGTCATTGCGGAAACGACAACATCCCGGCTTTCAATTCAGCACACACACATAACACATTAGCTTGACACGTGCAGGCTAATTTGCATAAATTCCACAATCCAGGACAGCTAAAATAGAACGTTAACATTGATTATGCATTAATAATAATATAGCTTTGATGTCAATGTGACAAAAGCTATTTGTAACGTCTTTTTTTAGAATAAAGAGTAGATGAAATTAGTCAATTAGTTTTTTCTTTATGGATGGTTTAAGAAATTGGGCGATTGTTGTTACACAATACTAAGCGCACCACCACAATACAAGTTTTTCTGTTAAAAAGCTAACTTTAGTTTTCTAAATTTCATTATATTATATTGAACGTATTTGGATAGCGAGATGCGGTTTTAGGTTGATGATCTGATTCAACGTTGTTATATCGAAGGAATGCTCTAGCTTGGCTTCGTTATACGTGTCACTGACCTGAATAACGTTTTGGCATTTACAATACACTCTTCTATAATTTTCCTATTTTATCTCGAGTGGCTGAGAAATTGCAGGTGCAAATCACTCGAGCACTCCTGTGAAACTTGAAAAATAGTTATATTTTTTCCTTGAAAATATGGAAAAATATTAAGGAACTTAAACCTGTATGAATGAATATTGAATGCAAACATTGTTTTTACGTCGTTGTATCTTTTACATCAAAAATGATCAAATCTTTTACATCAAATATCTTTTACATCAAATCTTTATCTATCATCATCCAGAGGTTGCGAGGGCTGACTGCTGATTTTATTTTAGTGCGAACACTGAAACAGGTTGAGAACCACTGGCATAGCGAGGTGCTCCAACGATTTGAGGTGTCACTGCAGGTGCTAGATAAGATAAGACCAAGTGGAACGTTGTCGTAGCCACAAACTGATAGTTTGACATTTATTTTCACTGCGAGCAAAACAGGTTACAATAGTTCACACAACAGGCGGTCTAATGATATATCAAATATATTTGGCGCCCAATGAGAACGGCTTTTCGGCGCCAACTCACAAACAATGCAGTTTACAGCGAGCGGAGTCTGTAGTGGGCATTAATGCGCTCTCTCTCTCTCTGTGTGTGTCTCTTTTGTCGGAATGTTTGCTGCGATCGCACCTCCAACAACAACAACAACAACAACAATAATAATAACAACAACTAACACACGGCGCTGTCACGAAACGCAGTTGGTTAATTAGCAGACGCGCGATGAACCTCACGAACACCTCTCGTTTGTACATATGTACGTATGCGTGGAGAGAATGGCAAAAGGGTTGAGTGATGAAACGCATGGATTTCGGCGCTGGATTCAGGGAATGTTCAGTCGGCTGGTCCTTCTGACATAGTTGAGCAGCTCGTCAGAGTCCTCGCACACCCACGGCTTGTTGTGGTGACAGGCGATGTCGTGCCATTTGACTCCGTCGTTGTAGAAGTTGTTGAGGATTCCCAGACAGCTCTCCTCGCCCGAGCCCTCCTCGTGTTCCCGGTTGTCCGGCTGCGGACGGTTGCCGCCGCCTGTGTGCGACCAGTTCGGGAAGCCGTCGACTGCCTTGCGGTTGGTCGCGCCCATTTTCTCGCCGGATCCCGACCAGAACCATCCGTTGACGATCGGTGGCTGCCAAACAACACGCGCACGTTTCAATTGTGTTTTCAGTTGGGCTCATTTTGCACGCCATTTTGTGATAGCCAATCTCTAGTGTTTAGCTGAGTTTGTGTTCACAAGAATAGGTTTTAGTTACGAGTACCTGCGCCAGTGTCCCAGTGCATTATGCTCTTGCAAGCACCTCCCCCAATCTTCTTCATCCTCGCGGGGGAAGATACGCGCAAATACTAGGCCACGAGCAAATGAGGTAGTACCCTCCATGGTTTAAACCAGGGATTCTTAACCTCTTGATGGTTACATACCCCCGACTTACTTGACTGTCCAAATAATTATCACCAATCCCATTATTTGTCAGTATGTCTTCCAGATCCACGAGTATTTCAATCGCTTGAATTTACTGTACGTTAGATACGGTTTACCAGGGAAAAACATAACCATTGATAATTGTATCACTTATAAAACATTAATAGTTATGTCAGTACCCAGAAATCGAGTCTCAGACCCCCTGCCTCTGGCTCTCGTATCCCCAAGGGGTATGAATACCCCAGATTAAGAACCCCTGATTTAGACCATAGATCGGATCTTTGTCTGAACCATGGAGTTTGATTGATCGGACATGCTTGAATCATCTCTGTGCTGTCCGTCTTTGAGGCGTCATAGCGTGGAGAGGGTCGGTTCTACAGTGGCAGCGAGCTGCACGGGACACACCTGTGTGTGTGTTCATAAGCTTCGGCTTCTTCCCGTGTAGCAGCTGCCACTTGAGGCCTTAAACCTTTAGCCTTTGTAATTCGCCGGTCCTCACCTGCAGGTCCGGACGGTCGCAGCCGTCAAAATCGCATTTTCGTCCCGACGTCCACGCGTATTTGACGTTGTCGTTTTGGATGGCGTTCTCGATCATCTTGGCCTCCTGCGCAGTCTCCATGGACACCAGGTCCTGGCAGTGCTTGCGGCAAATGTTGCGGGCATCTAGCCAGTCCCGCTCGTGGGTTGAGGTGGCCTGGTGGCGCCAAGAGAAGAAGTAGTAGTGTCCGTTCTCGAGCACATGCGCATGTCGTGTTCCTGACGGCGGACGACAGACATAAGTTGGTTTATTTTCAGTCGCATGCCAATTGGATTCGATGGTAGTGTATTGCATGCTTATAGCTGATTATTGTCGAGTAATATTACAAATTATAACTCCATTGTTGTTTATCAAAGTAAAAAACAATTGGAAAGTGCAATGGTAAACAATCATCTACAAAATTCAAATTAAAATAACTGTTATAAATGTTGCAATACAAGCAATATATGTTTGTTCATATTTCTTCATTCCACAGTGGTGAACACATTACATCATCAATATTAATCAAGAATGCTTATCATTAAAGTAGAGAATGGCTTGAAAAATTATGCGTATCCTTATTGAAATCAATCTTATGAAATAATTAATATCGTATATGTTTTTGTTTTTAAAACTACTATAACGGCGGAAAATGTATCGGATAAAGATAATATTTCGTACATCCTTATGCATTCTTGTAATCAATAGATTAAATTAGTGAGATAGATTATTGAATATGTATTAAAATAGTGTTATAATTTCACACACGTCTTAAAAGTAGAGCATAGTAGGTATTTTGATGAAAGTTTATCTGAGGCGAATTCAAATAGTTTTTAAAGTTCCAGATGAGTCTGCTCTTGAATCAATATTCGAAATGTGGACCGATTTAGCATTTTGGTGTCGTGTTGTATTCTACTTAAATGATCCTTCTATAGTCATTTGTGGTTTTTTGATGATGTCATTCAATACTTAATCAACTAGATTTTGAAGGCGACATAAGAAATAATATGTGTTTTGCCTAGATATATCCGAACACGAATGGAATGCGTCCTAAACAAGGTAATAAAGAATAACTAAGGTTACAAATGCATCTGATGAATAATTTGTGACATAATATATTATTAAGCAACATTTGCGTTCGTTTCTGGTGAATGCCACGCAATGAAACAAATGTTTTTCTTTGTATTTAACTACAAGATCATTGAGGTAATTCAATGATGGAGCGTCTAGATGGCGCTGAGTGCGTTCCTTGTATGTTCTTCCGCTGGATGCTTAGAGCGGAAAGAGAAAAAGAGATTATGAGCGATAGAACAGTGACACGGAAATATTTAAGTCTGGTGGATTAGGATTGGGGATTAGGATAGTCTAGGGGGAGTCTAGAATTTATTTCTAGGGGTAATTTGACAATAAATATATAATTCATTGAATAATTTATTACATGAAACGCTTTCCTACTGTTTTCAAGTGTTTATGCTTTCAGAATAATTTTCTCACAAAAAGATAAGTTGATTTAGAGTAAATTTATTTGAAATAATTATCAATAATTACCAAAAAATAATATGAATATATAATAGTAATTAATATTATCTATTTATTAGAGTTGACTAGGAATATCGTAAATTACGTATTTCAAATTTACCTATATACTTCGTATACTGAAATCACTGTTATTTAGAGTTGTCTTTGAATATTGTATGTTTCTAAATTCCTTTTTTTGTCATGAAAAATTGATTGAACTCACCGTGATGTGAACTCTGCCAATATAATTAAAACTGTACGTAATTTTTTCGTAATATTAATAAATTTTAATATAATTTAAACACATGGATGGATATTTCCTATATACAGATACACATGTATATACAAATTGGATAAATATGTGGATGCGATTGAAACATCTGTCATACTGGGATAACAATACATAGATTATGCGTGAAAATTGCGGCCATCGCAGAAGTTTTTCAGCGTAAATTATGCTTTAATTACACCCAACTTATTATTTGCATTTTACACGCACAAGAAAAAAATTGATAAATTTCTGATTAGAAATTAGAAAATGGAAATTCACAGCTTCAATGTATCAGGGCACATTCTTATACCTCTAGTTGTTAGCAGAACACACACACACACACACACACACACACACACACAGACGTGTTTGTGTGTGAAGTGTGAGGACAATGTTAGACGTGGCACACACTCACTTCTCGCGCAGGCTTTCGGGTCGGGCAGAATGAGATCACGACCGCCAGGAGTCTGCGTCCAGCCCGCACCAATCAGCGTCAGCGTAACTAGACACCAGCTCAACATGTTGACCAACACTGTTGCCATGACAACCACACGTCGCAGTTAATACTTCATAGTGCTCATGTACTGGTTAATTGTCGAATTAGTCCAGCAATTAGTTATATACGCGCTGAGCTGCCGTAAAAAGTTAGTGGTAGAATTTGAGCCTAGTTTAGCCAAACTTGAGTTATTTTGACTTATCGGACATTTGTTTCGTCTTTAACCCAATGAAAACTGGCCTCGATTGCAGAAAATAGTTGCCGAAAAATAGTTCGGTCTTCTCGAAAACACACTGCGAAACAGCATCATATGACAACCTATTATAGGAGGCATTATTATTTCACTTTTAAATCTCTGCTCGGAAATAATGGACTCCCAATGACAATTTCACAGACCATAATGCCGTGAGGAGGAAAACTAGCGTCAGCACCTTAGACTCCCCAAATAATGTTGGGATACTTTTTCTCCTATAGGTAAACCATGACGTATATATATTTAGTGGGGCCCGACAAACATTTCATCAATGATTCCTGGATACTAGACCAATGGCCCCCGCAGATTTACTGGTTCCTAAAAGTAGATACAACGCACACACTAGGAGAGACGAATTGATAAGCCAAAATGGGAATGGGGAATAAGAACGTCGCTTCATATCTCCCTTCTATCCACTGACAGACTAGCATAACACTGAGTCTCACCTGAACGTGTGAATAGCAGCAGTGGCAGTAACAACAACAACAACAACAACAAACACACTGACTGAGAGGAACAACAGTGAGAGCCGACGACCGTACGTCAGCGCAGTTGTTCGGCGACTGAACTCACCCACTAACCTCCACCAGCTTATGTGTGGCCAGGTGATATCACATCTCGACACGTGCCTCTCTCCGGGTCGCACACACACATACACACACACACACACACACACACACACGCACATACACATGCAGTGTCTCGCTCTGATGTGGTTCATCTGCGAGATACGTAGATATTTCTGTTTGTGTGTGTGTGCCCTATTATGAGCAATGCTCGAATGAGATGTAAATGTGCCACACATATGCACTTGGCTGCATGTGTGTGTGTGTGTGTGTTTGTTTGTTCAAATTGTTCTATTTGATATAACCACACCCTGTAAAACTCTGTAACTTCCAGACGCTGTTGTCTCATTTCAACTCTATTAGATTATTCCGATTTTTCTCAGGGTAAATCAATTATAAACTATGACTCGCTGCTGTTGACACAGTGTGTTGTCGTGGGGAGTCTCCTTTTGCTAAAAGACTTGAGAATATCTCCCGGCAGATGAAGCATCGGCTAAACAAGACAACTTCAATCGGTGCGGTCATAATGTATTCAGTCACCCGTGAGCTACGAATAAAAATCCATGGCGTTTTCATAATTTTTCCACGCAGACACGGCAAAAACTCAGATGTCCAACAATAACAGCTTAAAGGAGAATAACAACAACGACTCTGAATGGCAATGTTTGCGAATTCATTTTCAGGCGAGTTCAGACGGCCATACCAAGGTTATTTCGCTAGAACAGCGAAGAGGACACGGATTCAGGTTAGTTAAACACTCATATAAATAAACACACACGTATATATCCCAATATATACTCGTATTCCTGGGCATAGAGGGATCATGCATTGTAGACTCAAATGAATCAGGTAGATCAATATGAAGAATGACAAACAGAATGATAAAAACGACGTGAAATAGTTCATTTGTTCAGCTGACAAATGATGCAATAATCCAATAGAAAATGTCAGAGAGAAAAGGAATCGAACAAAAAAACGGCCAAACACAAATTATTCGACACGAATCTTCAATTGAAAACAAGCCGATAGTACTAAATTGTTGAGTTGTAATCATCTGTTCGAGGTTATCATATGCAACGACCACCAACTACATCTACTAGCCTCTTGGAGAAAACTCAGATTCCACACCGATCAATTCTATGCAGAGGCTGCAGTAGGTGCTTATATAGATAATTGTACCGATTGTATACGTATGCCATATATGTTTAACGAGAAGAGCCTCCCCCTGGATACACAGGTGATTACAAAATGAGCACAGACGTGACACAAATTACCTTCAATAAATACACTATAATAAAAAGATAACCAATACATAATTACAATAATAATTAACGGGCATTATTCTAGATAAATTGCACACACGCAAACAAAACGCATTGTCCAGGAGCGGTTTAAATAACAATAAAAAGGAACACACAGACAATTGCACTGTGGATAAGGTGGGAATTTTGGCTAGGCTGGTGACCCATCCACTTGTCAAACCCGTCCAACACTAGCACCCGAGCTAAAAACAGCTAAAACATTCCGATTGTAAACTGTGTCAAATCGTGCAATCCATAGCAAACAACAGTATATCACATCTCCCGAGGATTGTTCGACATTTGACGGTCAAGATTACGTCGCGACAAGAGCCTTGTGCAGCTGTTTGTACGTCCAATCTAGACAGTCGACAAAGCCACTCAAATCACTGTGCTGCGGGTAGGCACTGATCAGGGCGCCCAGCTCGTCGTTCTTGATCATATAGCCGACGCCGAAGCCGTCGCGCTCCACCGCTCCGAACCCTCCAGCTTCAGCGGCCGGAGACGACAACGTCGACGTGGACAACAGGAAGCGATTGAACTGCGCGTAAGCCGGATCCTGGAAGATTGCCGGCAATGACTCGCCCGTCTCCTCGGCCAGCAGCCGCAGTGCAAACAGGTGACGATCGCAACCCTGACCCTTGGCCGCGTCCACCGTTAGCATGCCGTGCACGCGCGAACACTCGCGAATCATGTCCATCAGTTGAGCGGGCGGCGGTGACGGCTGGCTGCCGTTAATGGCGCGTGACAATGCCAGCGTCGCGTCCGTCGCCGGACGGATGGTCTCGGTGCGGCCGTGTCGGAACGCGCTGGTGCTGCACGACTCATAGGAGGCCGTCGTGCCGCCGTTCGTCAGCCGGTGATAGGCCACCTGGAAGCCCATTTGCATGAGCGCGTCGGGCGAGACCCGCTTCTGCTTGCACAGCGCCTTGCCGATGCTCGGATTGCGCACCATGCCGACGTCCAGCGAGTCGACCAGCGCTTCGAAGCGTGCGCGTGCCTGCTGGATGGCGTCCGTGGCGCGAGCGTCCAGTTTCCAGTCGCTGAGTCGCCGCACTGTGCTGCTGCCACCGCCGCTGCTCGCACAATCAACCGTCACAAACCGCCGCTGACACGCGTCCTTGTGCACCTCGTTGAAGAAACGCATCACGGCCACTCCGTCGCCCCACGCGTGCTCAAAGTTGACGGCCGCCTTGGCGTCGCCGCTGACAATCAGCGAGAACGACTTGTCGAACCACCGGTTGGCCGCATTTCCGTGCAGAAACAACTTGAACGCAGTCTTCGCATCACTGCCGACCACCGTATCGTCCAGCACGAGCGCAAACAGAGCCGAATCAACTAGCTGCAAATAATCGCCGTTGCCCGAGTCAAGCAGATGCTGACGCACGCCGGCCCACGTGTCACGATTGTCGGCCGTCAAATAGCCGAGCGCCAGCGAGTTGGCCGGACGCTGGTCTGCGGCGATCTCTCGCAGCTCGGCGTAGATGTCGGCCGGCCGACGCACGGCGCCGCTCTCATCCAGTCCGTCCAGCACATACATGTGGCCACGTCGAATGACCAGCACATGACGCGCCGTCGGCTCCACGTGCAGCCGATCGCAGCCGGCGCATGGCACGCGCGTCGACGCAAACAGATTGCCGAACTGCGACATATCCAGCGGGTAGGCGTTGTAGTAGTAGGCGCCGAACGCAGCCAGTCGCCGCGGCAGCCAGCGCACCAGCCGCCGCATGGCCGGTGTGTCGCTCTTGGCAGCGTTCAAATGAAACACCTCGGGCGCCAGAACGCCGGCGTCGAGCGCGCGCTTGAAACGCAACGCCGCCACCAGCAGATTGGCGGCGCGCACTGTTGACGCACTCTGTCCATCCGCTGCCGTTTTCGTCGCCGGATCGTCGACAAACGACAAGAACGGGTTGTAGTTGAGCACCAGCGGCCGGCGATCCGACAGGTACATGTGGAACCAGGGCGCCGATATGTAGCTGGTGTGTTTGTTGAGTTTGTCGCGGCGACGCAGTTCGCGCTGCAGTCGACGTCCGACGCCCTGCTGCTGAAAGTCGAGCGTCAGTCGGCGCGTCGTGTCGAACTGCTCGGCCGACAGAAGCGGCCGCTGTGCGTTCAGGTAGCGCATGCACGTGTTCTCAATGGTCGGCACGGGAAGACGCGGCAACGAGCGCTGAAACAGGTCGGTGGGCAGCTCGCTACGTTGCAGCAGCTGGTAATCGTCGCTGCTGTAATCCACGGCCGCAGCAGCGTCACAAAAATCATCCGCCGACGCCGCTGTTGTCGATGATGTGGACAGTCGACAGAGACTGGTCAACGATGAGACATGGCCACGAGCGTGTCTAAAACGAGGGACATAAGCATTCATGACACACGTCGTCCGCCTAGACGGCAGTAGAAGCATGGTAGTCAATGTCTGTGCCAAACAAAGCAAGAACACAAGCAATACGATTAAACCGTGTTTTGAGGGCTAGACACCAGTACGAAACTGATGCACATGGACACTACAACAACGATCATTTATAGAGGAAACCACAGCGGCCGATTTCGCAGCCGAAAAACCAAACCACTCTGACACGATTGTCCAGGGCTGTCTGGGTTACGACAATGTTATTGGACGGACAAGCTGAAAATATCAAAAGGAAAGACGTGCGTGGTACGGAAGCTGCAATTGGTACAAAATACTTAACGCTTGCTGGACTCAAATATCTTCAATTTTCTATTCAACTGTGCAAATCACTGACATCCACTCAATCTACAGTGGTTTATTGGGGGCACAATATGCCCAATAAATCAGCTCACACGAGTGTTGCTGTCAAAGATGCTCGGCAGATGATGCCCACCCCTCAGACATTGTGGTTGATACAAAGGTTGATACCACGCACAATCACATATCATCTTAATAAATCCTACAAATGCAAAACGAAACGTGCAAAATAAATAAATTTTACAAACAGTACCACAATAAGGAGAAATTGATATTGCAAGTGAACATTTTATCAACACAGAATAAGCCAAGACACTCACCATTATCTACCGAAATCTCTGCATAAAAACAAACTCAGAAGCACTCCACATTCGTACCAAATAAACACACGTATGCGGCAAATACAGGTAATTGCAATCCTGCAAAGAAACATAATACATCGTATGTTTACTTTCTTTGAGTATGTTTGATTCAGTTTCAGAAGTACTTCCGAAGTATTTCTAAGAGTTTCGTTTCGAACTCAAAAATTACTTCTGCACTACTTTGAAATCCTTTGAAAGGGATTCCAGAGATTCTCAGAACTAGTCATTCATGACGCAGATCAGACATTCATTTAGTTTGTGTTTACACTTTAGTCTGCTTCTGCACGTGAGCCTCCAAAGGCTGAGTGCAGTAGCCCACAATTTGCTCTACTAGCCGAAGGCCGAGAAGCAATGCTTGTTTCACTTGTTTTCGTTTTCCGAGTAGTTATTCCAAGCTTTATCCGCTCAGAACTGCAAAACATTGAAATATGAAGGAAAACGAATTCGTAAGTGAAAGTGTCAACACGAGCTGAACGAATAACATTTCAGTTGACTGATCAACAATAATGAATGCCACACTTGTGAAAGTGTTCGATTCATGCATTTCAGGAGCACTCACTTCTGAGGTGGTGAATGTGTATTTATCTCCAAGCCTACACACCAACATACATACACACATATATACACAGTCTTACACACCTACGCTACTCAGGTCAAACGCTGTATAATCACAAGTCAAACGCTAAAAAAACAATGAATACAATTGTTTCATCGTACGACTGATTAGTTAATACTCTTGTGTTTTTGCGCTCACTTTTCTGCTTTCCGCAAAGGAAACGGGCGCACACCAATAGGACAGCCACGAGTGCCGCTTACTTCACACGCTGACCGTAATTAAGGAATCAATCGTCTCGAATCACATCGCTCGTCACTCGCTCGAACACTGCCATGCCACAGGACAATGTTACGTCGTCTAGTGTGGCCGGCCGTCGCGGCGAGTTGCCTGTGCGTCAGTTGACGTCCGGCAAGTTGCCGGTGCGTCAGTTGACGTCCGGCGAGTTGCCGGTGCGTCAGTTGACGTCCGGCGAGTTGCCGGTGCGTCAGTTGACGTCCGGCGAGTTGCCGGTGCGTCAGTTGATGTCCGGCGAGATAAGTCAGCCACCGCCGGCCGTCGACACCATCGCCTTCGTCAGGGACATTGTCAACACTGCTGTACGGGTCAGTGGCGCTCGAAACAATAATTATAAAAACAAAAATAATTATAAAACAAATATAATTAAAAAAACAAAAATAATTATAAAAAAACAACAATAATTAAAAAAAACAAATAATTGAAATTTTTTATAGAAACAAAAATAATTAGAAAACCAAGAATAATTATAAAAACAAAAATAATTATAAGATTTTTTTATATAAACAAACATAATTATAAAAACAAAAATAATCATGAAAACAAACAAGAAAATAATAATAATTATAAAAACAAAAATAATTATATAAAAAAATTATTATAAAAACACAAATAATTATAAAAACAAAAATAATTATAAAAACAAAAATAATTTTAAAAACAAAAATTATTATAAAAACAAAAATAATTATAAAAACAAAAATAATTATAAAAACAAAAATAATTATAAAAACAAAAATAATTATAAAAACAAAAATAATTATAAAAACAAAAATAATTATAAAAACAAAAATAATTATAAAAACAAAAATAATTATAAAAACAAAAATAATTATAAAAACAAAAATAATTATAAAAACAAAAATAATTATAAAAACAAAAATAATTATAAAAAATAATTAGAACAATAATAACAAAAACTATTAACACATAACATGAGTTCCCAACTTAGGGGGTAATTTAGCAATTTTTCGGGGATAATGGAGGGGTGACGGAAAAATAAAATAGTTCAAAAGATTGCTGATAATCAAAAAAGCATTGTGGTACCTGATATATGGATTAATAAAGTTTTTAGAGATGCGAAATATACTGATAAATAAATAAATATAAGAAAGTATCTCTAGTGTTTTATTTTTTTACTCATCTACATAAATGTTGACAACACTTAATGGGCAACAGCTTAATGCGGCATGCTAAATTTGGTAGAAAGCTGGAAAAGGTTGGAAACCACTGACATATAAGAGTTTCATAGAGTTGTTTCTCCATAAATCTGACCAGTGTTTGTGTTGTGTTTTCTCGTTGAATAAAACACTGTATAATAAAACGGTGATTTTATTCCGCAACAGATTATTATTAGAACGTGTTATTCTGGGCTTAACTCCGACACGGACTGACTGAAAAACGCATGCACTGGGCTACTCTAGCATACACACAGACATACAACACATTGTACAGCATAATAAATGACGCATTGTTCCACTACTGAACATAGCAAAAACTAAGGGAGCAATGCTCGCTGGCGACGGCGCAATGTGTGTGCGTAAGATTACATGTGTATATTTGTGCGTGTGTGTCGTATATGCATGTCACATACAAAAGTTTGCAAGCTAGACTTCAACTTCTGCAGCTCGTACAGGAAATTGATCGGATGGGTTTAATGTCAAATAACGTCTGTGTGTATTGTTATACGCGTGGGTCGAGGCATGGTTCGACATCTGCGCGACCTTTAATCTACACCGAGCTCCGAGCGCAACTGCCCGCTTTGACAGATCAACTTTCAGACGCCACACCGCACGTGCAACTCAGCAACATACACACATCATCAACACAACACCACTTGTACCGTGCGACCACGCGCGTTCCCACGTTTTGCACCGTCTAGGCCAGTGGTCGGGGAACAGGGGTAAATTACCCCAATTGGGGTAAATTACACATTTTTGGGGGTAATGAACGTGCTACGGATGTGGATGTGCTAAATGAGGGAAACTGATATGAAAGTTGGAGAAAAGAATACATCGTGGATCCCACGATCTTTAAAACTATGGAAACAGAGAAATACCAGTATTGAAACTGCTTCATCCGCCAGTGTGTATGTAGTGTGAGCACGCCTATGACGTTTGCACGTGCGCGATTCATGAGTGTACGCAAGCCCTGCGTGGCGTTAGCATCGTGTGAGTGTGTCTGTATGTTGGTGTGTGCGAGTGAACGTACATGGCTGCGGGCAGTGAAGCTCGTGCAACATGATCGTTGTATGAATGTGTGTATGTTTGTGTGCTTGATTGGCGATATGATCGTTTGTACAATTTCTGGCAGTTAGCCTCGTGTTGCGTCTTGGAGTGCATTGGAGCTCGGTCAACGTGTTCATTACTGTCGATCAGTATTGAAACTGTTGTTAACCCTCAGTGAGACCGCTTTTGCGTTGTTGTCCTGCGTGTGTTGACTTTTCCTGACGTGTTACTGGAGGAACGACCACGCTCATAGGTAAGGAAGGCCTGGATAAGGGGAAGAAGAAAAGGAGTGAAAGGTGGTGGCAGCTTGGATTGTGTGGTTTATCATTTTATGTGGCGTTAATATTTTGGTTAATTCCTGATTATCTGTGTTTATAGAATAGTTGCTGTTATGTGATGATGTGATAGATTCATACATAAATAAGTTATTGATTTTTTCAATTTTCAGATGGCATCAGCAAGGAAAAGGACATATCAGGCAGAGTTCCTTAATTATGGCTTCACAGAAATAGAGGACAAAGGACAAATGAAGCCTCAATGTGTCGTTTGTATGAAAGTACTGACTACCGAGTCTTTCAAAAAGAATCAACTGAAGAAACACTTGGACCAGGTTCATTCACATCTGTCTTCCAAACCACGGGAATACTTTGAGAATCTGGAGAAAATAGTCAAAAGACAGAGACTGGAAAGTAACAAGAGTGCAACGTTTGACCAACGTTCAGCTGCAATGGCTAGTTT